>QVNZ01006551.1:0-19761 GCA_014825645.1 Pseudomyrmex dendroicus | reverse complement strand
GATAAGAAATGGGTGAGGAAAATGAATCCTTTGTCTTTGCACTATACGGATAAGAAGAGACCCTATCTCAAATGCCCAGCGTGCGGCGGGAGTTTCGCGCGTGTAAATCTCGGGAAAAATTCCAGGAGGCAGGGAAAACCATCGTGGCATTCTTTTCGCATTCCCCGTGGCGTGTAATATTTTACAAACGTCGTTGTGTGCACATGCGACCGGTTCTCGAGCCCGTACGTCATAAAAATCGCAAATTGCGTCCGCATCTTTTTCTCGCGAAACGTCTTTCTGTCTCGATGTTGTTTTCCCGGCATTGCTTATGCGAGAAAGAAAATATTATATGCGTGTAAATTTCTTAGAAACGAGGGGGAAATACAGAGAGAACGAGGGAGAGAGAGAGAGGGAGAGTGTGAGAGAGATTAAACCGCGTTCTCTCTTTTTTTCTGCAATAAATTTCATTTCGCGCTCAAATGTCACGCGATATCGAGGATTCTGCAAATATTAACGTGGGCGTCTATCGTTCTGTCGGATGGAAAATATTGATTGCAATATGCGGAATGAGTAAGCGAAAAAGGGTTGATTTCCGGTGAAAAATTACGGGCCTCGTTGCCGTCGCCGTGCATTTCCCACATTGTAAAAAATGAGAGAACCGAACGAGATATATACGCGCAAAAAAACATCACGGAATAAAATTGTCATCCGTAGTGTAATATTGCGTGCATTCGCGTTGTTAATAATAACGCGCGTCCGCCATTGATATCCCGATCAATATCAGAGAAACGCATCATGGCTGATAAATATGCAGATCGTCGTTCCTCGGATTAACGTAATCTTTGTGTGTGCGAACGGAAAAGTATTAAAATCGTCATTCGGGATCATATCACAAACGCGAGATCTCGCGGATCGGAGAGAGTAAGTATGTACATTGCGCACATTTATCTACCCTCTTTGTTCACCCGTTGCATTTGTTCGTAACGTGTTTTCGAACTCTCCGCACACAACATTATGAAACTAATGGCAATTATAATAATAGAATTTCGAAATCTCGTTCACAAGCAGTGCTGTAAAATAATTAAATTATAATTAGTGTTTTCATTGGATATCGAATATAATAGTTTCCACGCGAACGGCGAAAGACACAGATCCCCTTTAATCTCTTGTTACTTCTCTCTCTCTCTCTCTCTCTCTCTCTCTCTCTCTCTCTCTGTCTCTCTCTCTTTCTGTATTAGCTGTCGGTATTATCAACATGACGTGTCTGTGTGCAAAATTCGCGTGCCTAATCGAGGAATAACTGGATACAATTAATTTTATCTCGCTGAGTTAATCCTTCTCGGTGACATTACACAGTCAAAAATATTCCGCACACACATAGTCTCGTTCAAAGCCAGGCATTAAACTGTGTATATAATTCAGAACAGCTTATCACTTTTAATAGCCGCTGTTTATGTGTTATTACATTACCGTTCCTGCATTCTACCAATCATCAATTTTTAACTCTCATGAATTTCTACTTCGTAATATATGTGAAAAAAAAACATTGATAAATATCAGAAAAAAAAACATTGCATCAAAGTACATTTTCTTTCCGCAATCTTTTGGGTATTGAATTTTTAACAAAATTGGAAAATAACGGAAAAACGTCACTTTCGATTTTTTCCTCGAGCATTGACGTTCGACGTGGCCATAAAGACAAAGCGCGTGGACAAACCGCGCTCTGTTTTGTTCGATGGATATCGCGGATTACCTGAAGAGAAAACCGATACAGATAATCTGGCGAGTATTGCTGATGCGAGTACTGATGATGTTGAGCCTGGTACTGATGATGATGCCTGTAATACGGCTGTTGCGGCTGATATGTCTGCTGTTGCTGGTAATGTTGTTGCTGCTGTTGGCGTTGATGATGATGATCATGATGATAATGATGCTGCTGCTGCTGCTGCTGCTGATGATTGTACCAGCCGTTATTGTATCTATCCATGTCATGTAGCGGAGTCTCTGTTCGCACGAACGCGTCCGCGATGCGAAAAAACAAAACGGCACACACACACACAGACAGCGAACATATCAATCATTTATCAATGAGACACGATCGTCCGTGGCTCGAGAGTGTTATCGAACGGAATCCGGGGCATTTCTGAGCGGGAATTCGCGTGTCTTTCCGGTATTATAGCAATAAAGCAGGATGGCGACGACTCTAATGGCGGTCGGAGGACGTTATAGATTCGCGATCGAAATAGATCGACGGTATAGACGATTAGATATAGCCGTCAGATATTCCGGAAGGTATTAGGTGTCATTAATCATCCCCCGTGTCTCAGACGGTGAGATTCAGGCGAGGTCAGTTCGATCGAATTTCGGAAGTGAGATCTTATTAGCGATTATCACGGATCTTCAAATGGTCGCGCTACGAATACTCGCAAAATAATGGTCTCGCGGAAATCGCGGCCGTCGAGGCTCAAGTGACTTCTTCTTGCACTTCCGGGCGCGCAACTAGATTCGCAATTGCACTCTAGCTGATGACGACAGGCCGACTAACTCGCGATGAGAAATTCGTGAAATCGCGAGTGGTCTGCTGGTGGTCCTTTCCGCCCCACTCCTTCTTCGCATCTTCGATGTGGCGTTTCGTTGTTCCTCCTTTGCGTGTCCGGTCTTCGTTCTCTCTCGCGCGCCGGACCGGTCGGTTCCGCGAGTTTTTGTTCTCGCAGGGGGTCGTTGGGAAAAGCCGGCGCGCATCAGGAAGAAAAGGGGTTACTCCCGACGCACTCCGAGGTCGGGGAATTCCTTTCGCGCTTGAAAACCTGCCGGTACTTCCTTTTCCTGATGGTACACAGCGTGGCTCATCCTCCCCGCTCGCGGAATTATGCATGCCGAATTGAATCCTCGAGGCACGGGGGTCGTAGCCGCGGGGATGAATTGGGTTGCCGGTCGATTCGGGGTAACTTTTAAATCGCCAGGGCAACGACCAGCTCTCTCCGCGCGACTCGACCCGAAATGTTATAAGACCGTGTACAGACCCGAATGCGCGAGATCGGTTTTGCATTTACAATCAACTTTAATTAGTTTCCGAGTTTTTCTCGAAATCTATTTTTTTTTTCAACATACGTACACAACCCAAGCACGAGATGCGAAACATGTTTAACACGGAGTTCGTTAGTGCTTGTAAATATGGAAAGAGTTGCGCAAATCGACGAGACGAGTTTTCTGAATGCGACTTATTGCGTCAATGCTCAAAGTGTTTTTCGCGAAACTCGTGAATAGCGCAACTTTCAAAGCGCAAGTTTTTCCTTACGGAAATGGGAAATGTTTCGCGCGAAAGAAAGCGGAATACAGAGTGAGTGAGTCTTGCGGAATCAGAACCGGAACGCGAACAGAAAGAAAAATCAACGTTGTTATTTGTCTTTCTGAACGACATCAACCGAACGTTACGCATATGCAACAATGTCTTCTTGCTATTGATGTTTTCGGTTTCTTTCCTCGTTCTCTACCCTACGATCTCTTTGGTTCACGTGTAAACAGGTTATTCGGGGATAGTAATCGGGGATGGTGTCTCTCCTATGGGAGTTGCTGGCGGAAAGAGTTGAGAGAGAAGGGTAGGATTCTGGCATGGCAAATCTCTCTCTTCTCGTCAAGCTCAAAAGGAGAAATCTAATAACGTCTCTGGAAATAGTCGCGATTGAGAGAGACACATGCGTTTATATGCCGAGATCGAGTATATCGATTGAAATTTAATTAAACACAGTGGACTCGAGTATAACTTTCAGAGAAATTATGTCAATAATTTATTCAGCAAACAACCTGGCATCGTAAAAAGCGTAATCATTAATCATCGCAAATCGCTCTCTCTCTCTCTCTCTCTCTCTATAGTTTTTTTTCGAATATCTCCAACTAGCAAAAACGCACAGAAGAACGATGATGATCTCGAAGTGTATATTTTAGCTTAATTACCGTGTACAACTAACCATCGCACGAAGGTCATAGGTTGCGAGCGAGTTACTGCAGAAAATATCGGCACGGGCGCGTCCTGCGTACATAAAAACTATCGAGAAACATTCTTATCAAAAGATGTGCGATAATCGAGCGATATTCAAGAAGCCTGACGCGCGTCAGCGTTCTCGACCCAGTTTCTTCCGATCGGCTAGGTCCGCGCGTCTGCTGCGCGCGTAGCGCGCGCTGTGAAAGACGCATCGGGGAAACTCGCGATTGCGAGCACGGGGCTGGCAGTTGAATGAGTCTTGCGCTCAAGGGGGCGGAAGCCGCGCGTATGCGCGAGTGCTTAAGAAGATGGAAGGAAAAATTCAAAGCTCTTCTCGCACGGGGGAAAAATAGAGCGAGCGAACTTCGAGCTCGAAGGAAATTGAAAATCGTCAAATACTACACACTTTGGCGCCTCTCGTCGTCGCGCACCCCATGCGCGAGTATATTCGCGAACATATTCACCGCGACAAGAATCGAGCGCTGGACGAGAGCGCGATGAAACGAGCCGCACGAACACGATTATCAGCGCGCGTACATGCGTGTGTGCGCACACAGAGGCGTAAATGTTGCAAAACATTCGCAACGAAATGCGCGTAATCAAAGTAATGAATATATTGTTCGCACTAATGATGTTTTAACAATTTACGGTCAACGATTTACAAGTGTGTAGTGAAATTATTTAATAATATGCTATATACATTATGTAATATAAATAGAAAAAATGTTTTTTTTTTTTCATTCATTTTCTATATAGTTACACAATAATAACTATTAATGTGTGACAAAACCAGTTTAATTACTTTGAATTAGATCTAGATTCTCTCGTGACACGATACGCAATTATGCCATTTTTTCGCGAACTACGATCCATTATTAATTGACGGAAAAACAGCGGTGAATCAAACCGCCGTGTGACGATTATTTTTACGCCAATTAAATGCCTTTCGCACTCCTGTGAATCATTTGCCGACACATAAACGGAGAAATGTCCCGACCACCTGCAATCGTAATTTCTCGGCGCTCTTTGTACGACGTGACGTCATTAGCCGTCCGGATCATTGTAGTCTCTCTCACTCTTTCTCTCTCCTCTTTTTCGCTCCCCCTCGTTCGCGTGTGTTTGCCGTTCTCCTATAACACGGCGCATACTTTTCCTCACTTTTCCGTCAGCTAATTAAGGCTGCACAGACGTCTTCTGTTTGCTGCGGTTTCGATCTCGCGTGGGAGCTTTTACGGCGACGCCACGCGAGGTGATTTTTTTTCTCTCTCCTTCCCTCCCCTCTTGTCGGGCTTCTTCGTTTACTTGCGAATACCGATACCGAAGTAAACGAATACGCGAACTATCTCGAGAATGACTTTTATTGACAACTCGATAAGAAATTGCAGATATCAAAGTAAACGTTGGATATTGACATATTTCTGTTCAAAGGCCATTTTATACTGAAGCACTCACATCGCAATATATATATATCGCAATTTTATTTACAAACTGAAAATAAATAATTCAATTATATAAATAAAACAAATTGCCTTTTCTACATCTAGTAGGGAGAAAGAGAGAGAGAGAGAGAGAGTTGTAATTTATCGTACGCTTCATACAATTTGTGAAGCAAATTTAACTTTGAAAACTAACCAACGCTATAGTTCACGATAATAGAACTTTGCCAATAAACGTCCGTTTCATTTGTTTCATTAAATACACAACGTGTCTATTTTATTTTTAATTTATTTTGGATATTTAACGCGGAGTAATTGCGCGATTGCGGATGTCGTTATTAATATTTTCGATGCTACGCTGCAACTGCAATTGACGTTACATCAACGCCTTCCGCGGTGCAAATTTATATATCATTTTTTTTTTTTTTTTTACAACGCGTTAAAAGCGACACGATAGATTGCACGTTTTTTTCTCTCTTCTTGACGTCGTTTTTAATAAATTTCTCTCGCAAATCGACGAAGTTTACCGTGTTTGCGGTTCGATCGCGGCATCGAAAAGGGATTTGGGCGAGAATAACGAGATTGTATTTGCGTGTAACGAAGGCTCGCGAACGCGATTCGGGACGAAATTGAAAAATCGCTCGGGCGTTCGGCGAGGAAATGAGACCGCCTTTGTCGCGCCAAATGTGACACGTTAAAAACTATCAAAAATTAAATCGCGCGAGTGTCAAACGCGAATGTGCTCGTAGCGTGTCTTATGATAATCCGAGAGTGTCACGTTCCGCTTCTCGTGATATGCGTCCGATACGCGTAGAAAGCAGATTAAAGGGAGTTTTTGAGCGATCGTGTATTTAACGCGCGTACGCTTTAATACGTATCGTGTGCGTGTGTCTGCATGAATTCAAAATGAAGATAATTACGCGCACGAGTTTGTAACGAGTCCATAAAACGACGTGGAACTGGTCGAACTTATTGATCGAACGTGCGCGCCGGTCGCTTTTTATCCCATCCCCTCAGCTTGCTCGTCGTTAATTCTACCTTGAATAAATATGAATTCGTGCGCGAGCTTGCGCGCTCTAAAATCCGGGATTTCTTTTTATTTTCTCTCGTCGCATCCTCGACTCGCGGGAACGCAATTAATCGCTCACAATTCCGCGAGATCGTTTCTCATTGTGTAAAGAGAGCGCGAACATCTCTCGCGCGATTCGCGTAGTCGCGATATCGAGAAGACGCCGACAGGTGACGCGGACTTTTGTGGTGCTAATTTTTTTTCTCCCCCCGTTCGCGCACATCCTTTTGAAGAGCAAAAGAAAGAGAAAGAGAGTTCGGTCTCTTTTTACACTGTCGTAAAATACTTGCAAAAGTTATTTATTTTAAAGAAAACTCGGTCATATAAATGACAACACGTTTGTGCGTCAAATCAAGAAACATCATAGATCTGTTTGTGGAAGTAATCATATATGTACATACTTGTTGACGCAATTAAAGCTACCGATAAATATTGAATCGACTGATTAATTCGAACAATTGTCTCTCTTTATTTACGAAACACCCCTATATATCCACCGATATAATACGTATGAGCGTGTATTATTTTATGACAAACACTTGAGTTACGAAATATTATTTATAAGTAAAATGCAACCGTTTGTGTCTCTCTGTCGCGTGTTTTTCGAAGAATTTTCCAAGTAATTAAAGTCTAATTGAACACTTATATAATAAAGTATACTATTTTTATATTAAATTATTTGTTTATTTTTTGTACAAGGTATATCAAGATTTTTATACATTTCTTAATTAAAGTTTACCACTGAGAGATAATTACTTAGTAGACATTATCTTCGAGATTTTCATATAAACTTTTTGTTTCTTGTTCTTAATGAATAGTATTAGGACTCGAAGTTTTGCCAAAAATTCAGAGAAATATTCAGGGCACTCTCGTGAGGCGCGCCCCGAGAGTCTTCGAAAGCGCACCTGAAAGCTTTCTCTCGCTTGCTTGTAAATGTCCTCTCTAGTATAACCAACTAATTAGCATCTCAACACTCTTCAGTCACGAGTAATGCTAGCTTTGGCGCTACTTTGCAATTATAATGATTGTCATATAAAGCATTATATCTGAAGGCATCTTGTGAAAGAGGGTATTAGAGTTGTGTATATCACGTAGCGCATCGCAGTTTTATGTCAGACTTTTCGATGAAGCTTCGAATAGTTCAAGAGTTATCTCATCTGCATCGTCGGTGACACATAATTTTTTTTTCTTTATGTTTCTTCTATGGTTCTAGCTCTGTTTCAGAATACAAATCTATTTCTATCGTATTTATATATATATATATATAATATATTATATATTATATATTATATATATTCGGGATAAATTATTCTTCGTTGACACACACACATACACAAGCGAAGGCGTATACTCTGTGTTTCTCGTCTCTCTAAAGAGAGACCTTTCCTTTTCACCTCCTCTTGGCTTCTCTCCTCGCGCGCTCGCGCCATTGAAAGCAACCTGCCAATTAATTCCTACCTCTCTCGTCCGTTATACGCACTTTGAACAACTGGAGACACGGTAGGTAGCTGCAATTGGATACTAGTATTCACTTTCAAGAGTATTCTCGCCGCGCTTTGTAGCCACCCTCACGTTCCGCTCTCCGTTTATGCATCAAGTCCTATCTCCTCGACCCCCTTTGCCCACCCTCCGCGCCTCTTCCGACTCTCCTTCTCGTTCTTTGTTTCACAATATAATACAATTCACCGGGAAACGCATATATCCGCGACGAATGAAGACGTCCCGACGTTATACAAAACGATTCCAACTCTCGACGAAGTTTGTAATTCGGATGCCTAATTGGTGAAAACCAGTAAGCCGCTTATGTTGGGAGGGGGAAGGAGAAAACGCAAGACGTACTGTATCGTGCGAAGTGGTCGAAATAATATTCAACGCGCTTGTGTCGTACAAATGAACGAAAACCGACCTGCAAATGCGTCTGGTGAATTAGTATCATTGTTATATATGTAATACACGCCTGTGAAACGTGTTGTGCAAACACGTTTCTTTTTACATTCCTTTAAAGACACGGTGACACAAAGAACAACTTTGTCGAGAAAAAATTTAATCTGAGAAAAAAAAAGAAATATAGAAAGTAATTTTAATGTGTTTATTTTCGATAATTACAACTTTATATCCTATTTTTCCCTTGTACACACAATATTTTATCTACCTTTACTTTGATACCATCTCTCCAAGCGTTATCCTAATATCATCTTCTGTATACGCAATGTAACATTTTCTTTTGTACACTTATTTCTCGCTCACGATAGAAAGCAATATGTATATTGCGAAATTTCGCAAAGATCGGGACATCGATTCTCCTTCGGCTAGAGGAGAATGCCGACGTAAAAGCGTAGCAACATCGTCAAGAACGGACCGACGCAAAGTTTATACACCGTGCCACGGGATTATAGCGCCGATAGAAGCAGGATTCTTGCGATAACTCGGTTCGTCGCGTATCGCGAGCAAACACGGGCGGCGAATTGAACGGGGAGAGGCGCGCCAAGTATTTTCCAATTACATCTTCCATTAACGATCCAGCCGCGTGTACGCGGCGTCTGTCGGGGAAGGGTCGATCGAAGAATTCTACACGCCGTGGAAAATTCGTCTCCTCCCCGTCCCCTTCCCCCGACATCATATATACATTATTAATTAATCTAGATAGGAATGTCTTGTGCGCGCCGTTGTAATATCACCGTCTCGTACTCGGAAGCGATGTTGTCGGCGATACGAAAGACTTAAAAAGAAAATATCAAAGGCATAGAGATATGCAAGATATGCAAGATATATTAATTTAAGAAAGAATGCAAACACAATTATAAAAACAAATTAAAATTTAATATGTCCGCGAGTCTTTTTTTTTTTTTTTCTCGAAGCGATGATCAGTATCTGCTGCTGACAAGACGCGTGTCACTTTAAAGCCAAGGCGAACGGCAACGGTTTTTCGTGACCCGGAGACAGGAAAAGAAACGAGGTCACCGCGATGTCGGGAACACATTAGCATTTTCGGTATGGTTTAAAATTTAAATCCCCTTGTCGACGAATCGCGGAAGGAACAACGGAAGGACGAGTCAGGAAGCGCCGCGCGTTGTCCCTTTAAAAAAAACCCTTGCGATGTTCCACGACTTCGTGGTCGCGCGCGCGGCCAAACAGATGAACGGTATATGTGCGAGAAGCCACGAGGAAGAGACGCGAGTGCGGCAAAGAAAGAAGATCAAAAGAATATAGCGAAAAGGAAAAAAAAAACCGAAAAGAAAAGAGTCGACGCGAAACGAAAAAGGCGCGAAACGTGGCCAACAGGCAGCTGCTCGTCCCGATCGACGAGTTCGCGCACATAAAACCAACAATAAAATTTGGAACACGGGAAGGAGGCCGCGCGTGCCTGTGATTTTTCAAGGCCATCGGGAGATCTTCCAACGTACTAAGAGACTCACGAAGGAGAAGTGATGCGATCGTCTTAACGGACAGCGATTGGTTTGGAAAGCGTGCTTTTTCGACGAGCTCGATCGTCATTGGCGAACGTGACAAGTCGCAGGGGGTCGCCGAAAGATGCGCTGGGGGTCCCCTCCCGGTTCGCTGGGGGTCTCTTTAGGAGCGGAAGGGCCGCTGGAATTCTTTCGCGTAACGGGGTGGACGTGACACCGGTCGGGCGAGTTTCAACGGTGGGAAGATACGTTGTGGAGAGCGCACAAGTCTAGATCCGCGATCGCACCCTTGAGGATTTTCGGGACCTGCTTCTCGCTCCCTTCCTTTCTCTTCTCGTTTGCGACGGAGGGAGGAGGCAACACCGACCCCTGCGAAGCGACCAAACGGAAGACGCCGTTGATGATGGGTTATTTAAACTCGCCATTGAATTTTTACTTCCGCCGCTAGAAGCGGCACGTCATTCTCTCTCTCTCTTTCTCTCTCTCTCTCTCTTTGTCTTCCTTTTTAAGAAAGAACGTACATTGGTGCATCACGTCTCGGACGCTTGTCTCGCGCCCCGTCGCAGCAGCCATCGCGCGGGATTTATTAAGGGAGTCATATTTTATGAAAACGCCCCGGTAACGCTCTCTTTCTCTCTGTGTTTCGGCATCAAAGACCGCGCGGTGCTGCTCGGTTTTGTGTTACGCCGCTGCTAAAATTTATCTCCGCGACTCTCCTGCGTTTATTAATGGAAACGCGACAGTAGTGCAGTGCGCGCGTGCGCCGGCGACGTAATATTTGACGAGGACACCAGAACATCTCGCCGGAGACCTCGCTGAATAAATGTTTCTTGTGAATTCTTCGCCTGAATATAATACTACGTCCGATGCCGTTTCAGAAATTTTCATACATTCCCCGCGACGTTTTCGGCTGTTGAATTTGAGAATGTACGACCTGCTGCATCGCGTGCGCACGAAGGCGCAACACGCTCGCAAATGCAGTTCCGAAGGGGTTTACATTTTTGTGAATTCAATTTGAGAAAGAAAAGAAGAAAAAAATAAATAAGAAATTTACATATACACAAATCTTGAGCCAAACTTTCCAGTTTGATGATTAATTTTGTTTTCTCTCGCCCAGCTTTTTACATGTTATTTTGAGTCTCTTTGGTACAGTTACATTAAGTGTCTTCACTGTATTTTTCTCACGTCTCAATCGACACAAAGTGTTCGAAGACACACGTACTCATTTTGTCATCAAACCATGCATCAAATAAACTCCTTCGAGAGTTCACGTCTAATCAGCAACGACATTGTCAGAGTACAGCGGCGAATCGTCTCTACGTAACGGCCGATTAAAGCCGGGGTAATTCGTTTCGTTTAATCACGGCGATAAGCCGCCGGTGTATCGCCAGGAGAAAAGGACGTTGGATGGTAAAAGAGAAACGTCGCGAGGGGTGGGCGAATTGGGCGGGCACTTGAGTTTACCGGCGGGAAATGGGCCGGTGTATGCTCGCACGGTAATGGGAAAGGCGACAGATGCGAACGGCGGCAGTTTCGCGATGAAACTATCGTGTCGTATAAAGGGGTGAGCTGTTGTTCCGCCGTCGCCACCACCGTTGTCGTTGGAAATGGCGGTGGAGAAGCGAGCGGGACGCAGTAACCTGCAACCGACGACATAAACTCACGATAGCGCAAACGACCGCGACAGCAGCATCGGGGCGGTGGTGTTGGCGCTCGGAGGAGGGGGAGGGAGGAACTCGAGTTCTTCGCGTGACTCGGGGGTTTATTCGCGTCGACATTCGTACGCGCACGTATATGCGCGTCCTCGACTTCCCTCCACGATGTCGGTAACGACCGGCCGTAATTCTTATTTGCGCGGCCGCATAAAACGCGGCGTGTGTGTTTCGACCGAATGTCTTCACGCGGATAGAGTCGCAGCGCGCTGCTTGCGAAGACGATGATTCTACACCTTCGCGAACAAATTCTCCGCTCTCACATACACCTCGTTCCGCTTTGAAATTCTAATTCAATTCAACGGGACGCGCGTTGTAAATGGCTCATGTAAATTCACATCCGCACGCGGCGGGAGAAAAAAAAAATGCGCGACGTGTTGTTGCGATATTGTGCTTATTGCCACGTTGCATGTAATGCGGCAGCTTTTAAAGAAGCTCGCTTCAACTTGACCTGGATTTTCTGCGCGATCTTTTCCTTTTGTTCCCGTCATGATCGTAAATTAATCATTTGCTTTCGCGCTTTCTTGTTGTATTTTAAAACGCGAAAAAACCAGCGCAAACCAGCGGATTAAATTTACTCACACGAACAAATTAAAATAATTTTCTATTTTTCTTCTGGCTCTTCGAGTAAAATCGTGTAAAAATTTTCAATTTTTGCGAGCTAACGAAACATCCCCGTAACTCTCGCTCAAATACAACGCCGCCCTGACTATATTCCGTCCGTCGGTGTAACAATGAGCGGCGGCACCAGCGATCTTTCATAATTGAGAAGCTCAACTTTTAGACTTCCGCAATTTCGCGAAGATACAGATTACATCCTTGCGGAGTTACCTGTTAAATTATTTATACCGTGCAGCGAGGAGACGCGCAACACTACCGCAATCGCTATTCTTGTCAGCGTAACTACTTACTTCTGTATTTTCTCTATAATATTAAGATAAACGCACTCGCGTGTGTGTGTGTTTCGATGTAAGCTCAATTTTAGGCCAAATTTCGTGTCGGAAGTAGACGTGGAAGAGATACAACAGAAATTTAGTTAAATGCGTTTCGCGAACACTGTCTTGCGTTTCTGTACATCCGAGAAGCAAGTGCCGTACATTTGACACTTTAGCCCTATACTAAAGTAATATGAACGCGCGCGCGCGCCGCATTTAATGCTCCTGCGTTTAATATATGCACGTGTCATCTCATAAACGTAATGAACCGAAGTCTACGGAACGCGCACGTGTGTTATGCGAATATTTACGTAAGTAACAAGTAGCTGTCGCGAGAGTGGCTCGGAACCCAAGCTTATAACCCGGCAGTTGTGCAGTTACGACGTCGTACCGGTTTTGATATCGCCGAGATGTGTGTGTCGTATCCGAGGAACACGCCGTTCCCGCTACGCAGCTTGAAAAACTCGTAAAAAGTCAAGATCACATGAGCGAGACACGCCTGACATTGTTCGTGCTTTCGATGTCCCACACACGCTGGATGTCTTCTGACGAAATACAATAATTGTTGAGTAAAATTTTAATTACTTTTGACAAAATAAAAATAAATTAAATATAAATTACAACGTAAAGATGTTGCGGATCACAGAGTCAACAAATCTACGAAGAAAATATCAAGTATTGTGCAAACAGTTTCATTATTCCGCTCTCAGTCGGACGTGAAGTCTAATTTATTAGTTGTTTTTCGAATACGAAAACAAGTTATAACTTGTGAAATTGTAATATAATTTTTATCTCGAACGTAACGTAATGACATGTATAAGACTAAGTGCTCTGATGCGGTGTCGGTGCAAGCCTGTACCACGAGATGACACGCGCACCCCTCGAGCGCGCGCTACGTCAAAGCGGCTGTACACGAGATTGCACTATTCGCAGCTGAGACTTCATCGCGAGATGACTAAGAATCCGTCGTCGGTCGCGTCGGTTACGTTCGCAACCGACGACGAGATTCTCTGTACACGTTTCCTCGTGCTGTCCTTTGCTCGAGATGCGCGCGCGCTTCATGTCACAATCCATAAATCCAAGATAATCGCGTGTTTGCGACGCGACTCGCACACGACACACACACACACACAGGTGTAAATTTACTGTCGCAAACCACGGACATGTTTACGATGTGGATCGCAACAATGTAAGAAGGCTAAATATAATCGGATTTAGCACGCGGTTCGCATCATCGTAATCGCGCAGCCGTTACGTCTCATACCGTCGTCGTCGTCGTCGTCGTCGTCGTCGTCGTCGAACACGAAGGACAGTATCGAAGGACGAATTAGCGTATTATGCGCGCGTTCAGAATGTGACCGGCGTGAACAATGCGCGCCGTGTGTTTGTTTGCAAATACTCCCGGCGACCTGTCATCGATATTCGTAATGCAAACCCATGAATAACGCGCGCGCGTCTGTTTGTGATGCAATAGCGGCCCGGAAGAAGCCGGAATGTAATTTGCAGTGAAGGTAACAACTAGCAGTAGCAGCAAGTTGTAACTACGTTTATTCGCTTTTCCATACGTGTAATAAAAAAAAAAAGAACGTTTCGTTCTCTCTGTCGCAGATAAGACGACGAATAAGATTACGTCATAACGAAGTTTTGTTGTTTCCGATGTGACGTGAACGAAATGCGCGAATCTGTGTGTTTTATCTTCGCGCGCTTGTAGTCGGAAAAACTGTTTGGAACGAAACGGATCGTGAATGTACACGCGCAGGGAAATATTCTCGCAGCCGTGATAATAAAGCCGACGGATAATGGTCGGAACGTGTCTGTACGGTATCACATAGACACGCGAGCGTAAAATTGACACCGAAAGCTAAATATACAACCTGACGACTTCATCTTTTACCGTTCACCTCGCATTCACCGATGAGAGAGACGACGGTGAGCTTTGAAGTTTCTTCTTCGAGCGTACGTTTTCTCTTTCGGAAACTACTGAATAACGCGCAGATGCCGCACTTATTTACATTATCTTACTCAGTAAATATTAAAAAAAAAAAAAAGAATTAGAACAAGCGGTTGCGAAAGTATATCTCGCGCTGTGATGTTCTCTCGCGGCATGCGCGCGCGCGCGCGCGTTTTCATTGTGCGAGCGAACAATGGGGCAACGCTCGCAACCGTAACGTAATAGCGTAAGGGATCGCAATTAAATCGAGTTTGCCGAGCTCGCTCTACATGCGGGATTCCCCTTCATCGCGATGTAGATCCCGAAGAATCCCGTTCGTCCTCGAGTTCCTAAGCAATTACGACGGTTTCCGAGAGCATTTCGCGATCGCCTGGCTTGTGTTCGGCGGCGGTGGTAAGAAGAGAGTACGAATCCCCGGTATATCCCCCATCTCGTTTCTCTTTCCCCCCTCCCGCTCACCCAATCCAGCACCTTCAGCCCTTCCGCGTCCATTGGCGAAGACCTCATACATATTAATGGAGATCGGATCGATTTTACTGCGCGCTCGCTTCTTGCTGTGTTTAGGGACATCGACGTTCCGGCGCATAAGCTCTTCGGGCCGCCCGCAATGGTTATTATGCCATTAACGTAATGAAGTTAGATGGCGGAGAACACCGCGCCGGAGGTGCGCGCCGGCGACGGATCCCGTCTTGGAAAAACGCACTGAAATACAAGCGAGCCGGGAATCTTCGATGATGGACTGCGCGTACGTTTTCTTGCGCCAAATAAATGCACGATCGATGCGCGCTATCGTATAGGCGGCAAACGTATAATATACTTCATTATAGAGTCGTGGTGGTCGAGTCGTAATAAACCGTGCAGTCATCGGTCGCCACATCGTTATTACGACAGCCATTACAGTTTGCGTGCCAGTTGCTAATAAGATAATACGTTCGTTAATGGAGTAATCACTGAAGCAATCACTTAATCAAACTCCTGTTTAAAATCGCCAGCTATACATACGACGGTATTATTATTTTATACACGATTCAGGAACGAAACGGTAAACAGTTTATAGACAGGCTAGGCACGTTAAGTCATCATTACCGGGTCGATGCAGCTGACGCGCTGGGCATACGGTTGATATGTTTGTACGTCGAAGAGGCGAGTTCCTTGTGCCAACACTCGACGCGTACGAAGACCCGCCGATTAATATTGCGTACGTATGTAGGGCAGGAAATATACAACTGCGTTTTTCTTGCTAAAAGAGAAAGAGAAAGAGAAAGATCATCTGGCAGAAGCGGCTTTTATATATTAATAAGAATTAAACATAACTTATTGTAAAGCAAAAGACTAGATATTGGATCGTCGAGAAAGCGAAAGATATTCGACTTCCGGCTGCTCCACGCTAATCACACGCCATTCTCCGAAGGACGAAAAGAACCGTCAGAAGAAAATCCCTGCAGTGTTCGATGCGCCGGACCGTGAAAAGGTTCGCTCAAAGGCCCCTTTCACGATGTCACCGTCCTTTTGATCGCCGAAGATTCGGACAGCCAGGAAGGACGGGGATATAAAAGGCGGCGAGCGAGACCAATTAGCGATTCGCGCGATTTTATCAAGCGAACACCATGTAATTCGGAGAATGGGTTAAAGTTACGTGCAAATGTGTTTTACCGCGAAGCGGCATTGTGAACTCGTTTTCGCGGAACCGGATCGACCGCTATATCAATAACGCGCGATATTCGCGCCGCGAAAGTACTGAATAATCGATGAAAACAATTGTAAAGAATACAAGCGTATACAATATATTTTTTTTAATATTTTTACAGACACACACACACGCGCGCGTTGTGTCAATACCTTTAAAAGCGTAAAATCCATATAAAAAGATTACTTTGATATAATTTAATTCAATTCCCTCTTCTAACACACATCAAAATCATTTCGATCTCGATAACTTTATGACATTCCCAACACAGTCCGTAGATTCGGAAAATGGCGGCCGCCTATCTCCCGCGCGCGTGCTTCAACTAGAAAATGAACGGGAATTCCGTACAAAGGGACGTCGGATTACGAGTTCTGGGTATCCGCCCCGGCCGCGATACACGTAATGCGATTTGCGGTGTATTCGCCGCACAAAAGATTACTACGGCGAGTTTCAACGAGCCGTGTACACGGGATCTTGGACACGGGCCGGTAATACTTCTGCCTAATGCGGAAGAAGGGCCCTTTCAACGGAAAGCAGTCGAGGGGTACTCGGACTTATTGCTTTCGGTATCCGCTGTATCTCGTACGATCTCGTTGTGCGGCGCGTAATAAAGTCGTATAGAATGTACGAACTTGCATGGTTTTCTCTGGCGCATCCGTCGACCGGATGGATCGCCGATCGTTCATCGATACGGCATCTTTCGAGCGAGATAATTGAGATGACAACCGAGAGAGAGAAAAAAATCGTTTTATTGTTATAGTGAGTATTGTAAGAAATTTTCGACTCGACAATAAACGTCGTATATTTGAAAATGTTTTCTACGACTTTCAACTCTCGGTTGAATACGACGACGACAACAACCTTCGACCTTCGACTCGACTTCGGCTTTGTTCGGCACGACTCTACACAGACGACGATCACACCGTGAGACAGGTAGTCCAATCAGTGATGGAAATTCGAGCCCGCGCACGCTACTGTTTTTCCCCTTCTACTTACGCACACATAAACAGTCGGTATATCCGTCGAGGTACACGGATAGACCGAACGTCTGTGTGTGCGTGAGTAGAGGGAGAAAAACAGTAGCGCGCGCGGGCTCGAATTCCCATCACTGAGTCCAATAACAACGCTTTCTGCGATTAACAGATTAACAATCTTTATTAAACACTTCTCACTAGCTTCGCTTTACGCAAGACACGCAGAGCGCTGCGCTTTGACCGGCTTATACCGACACGACGACTCGGTTTTTAATCGGCACGGCTCGACACGACACGACTCTTCAGTCGTCCGTACGGATCGCTGCTCCGAACAAGAGTCGTCTGGTTCAAACGCGGGCGGAAAAATCCACCGTGCCTCGAAACTTTTCGAATGCTCCGGAATATTCATCAACGTCATGTGACTTCCGGAGCACCACGTGGTTTTTGGCGTTATTAGCCATCGATCCGCAAGCGCGCCGATCGCTACCCTCTGTCACGCTTGGTTCGACGTTAGTCAGTATGAATTGAAAAAATATACGTGTAAAAAAACCCAATACAAAAACGGCTTTTTTATTTTCATTTTCTCACCTGACTCCAGATCTTCGGCTTCGGACTCGATCTCGCGTTGCTGGTCGCGTTCCCGCTTCCGGAATTGCTGGAGATATTGCCGGGCGAGGCGGTGGATTTGATGGACGGTTTTTGTGTCTTTTGTATCTGCGTGCCCACCGCTGTCGAAGACGTGGTACTTCGTTGCTGCTGCTGCGGTTGCTGTTGCTGCGTGGTCGTCGACGGCGGCTGTTGCTGCGTTTGCTGAATGATCTGCTGGATGAATTCCAGCTGTTTCGTGAGAGCGTCGCTGCTGGCATTGGGAGATGTGGCGCTCTGCGAAACACAGATATATGTTTGTGCGTGATGAGATAAGTGAATTACCATGTTTGCGAAAGCTATGTTATGTGCGCGGTAAACCTTTGTTTTTAAACTACATGTATATTGTATCGCGTTTGTGTAAACAAACAATTAAAATTAATAATTTTGTTTAACTGTCATTACCATAAAATTACAAATGTATATGTCGGTTACGTTGAATCACCGGAAGCGTTGAATGCACACGCGACGAAACGCAACGCAGATCTATAGATTTGATCGTGATTGTACGCCCGCGATCGGAAATTATAATCGATCATACTTTAATGCGTACATCATAGGACATTACGTAGCCTTAGTGTCGGATCCTGACGAAATATACACGTACGTATCGACACATATATACAAATGTAGTTCGACCGATCAAATTTAATTTACCGAACCAAACGGCCGCGCGCGGCAACAACCGGTACACCGCAATCTCGGCATCCATTAAAACGAGAGAGCGTCCGTACTATAATATCCGTCCGTAAACGCACGGCGGCAATATAAACTGTAAATATATATCGCGCGTCGATGTGCCCGTCAACTAGCGCGCGATTACACAATTACGCGCACGTGCATGTGACGCTTAGAGCGCCGCGTGCGCTAATCCGTCTTCGCGTCTCGTGTGAAAACGACCACTGTGTATATAGATCGAAGGTATTACACGTGTAAAGGCCGTATTCGTGGGAACGGAAACTATTGCGAGCGCGGAAATGGCTTTTTATATACATGGATACTTCAAAAATTTAATACTTCGAAATAAACCCCGCGCGCGCGCGCGCGCACAATTAATATACATTAAAACAACGCGAGAGAAAACGAAGATTCAACTTCGCCCACGTTTTGCCGCCCGTTTACACGAACACGGGAATAAATCGTGTTTATCCGTATCATGCAGCGCGTTCGAGAGTACGCAGCTTTTAATACTTCACTTTTTTTTTTTTTTTTTGGATGCGTTAAATAAAAGACGGCCATTACTGAATTATATTTTCGCGTATTATACAGAGATGGGTAAGGTTTTTTTTTTTTTTTTATGCGTTTGCGTACAATACACGGCGAACTTAACGTGCACGCTGCGTACACGATGCTGCACGCAGTGTACACGAACGAGAAACAAAAAAAATATAAAACTATCCGCCGCCACTACCTGCATGCTTGCACCAGCGTGTTGAACGTCGCGCTTTGTTTTGCAATCCAGCAAATCGCGCGGGATACGTTGCGCGCTTTGCCCGCGCGTCCATTCGATTTTTCGATTGAGCCGATTTTCGAACCGCACACAGAAGGTCGAAAAACGTGCGCGCTCGTGAATAGGAATTTCAAATGCGGGTGATACGATGCTCCAATTCGAGTGGCGATTTTCGGTGACGACGCGCGTAGATCGTAACACACACCGCAGCGCGCGTTATCCGATTTTTCTCTTTCGCGTGGGAAAGCGAAATGTGGAACGACACCGGAGGAACGCTCGCGATTTGTAATTAAGAGGTCAGCTCCGATGGGACGAGAACTGGATATTGTTGTTATCTCGTTCCTCCTCCCTCTCCTCGATGTATTATGATCTTTCGCGGCTTATTTTTCGCGCGGTGCGGAACATAATCTGCCAATGAATCGATATCTGACATTTTTTTTTTTTTACAGAAACGAAGATTGTTTGTGCGTGCAATTGCGATAAAAATACACACACTGCAAATGAGAGAATTAAGAAATCGTGTTGCAAAAC
>QVNZ01006550.1:0-20161 GCA_014825645.1 Pseudomyrmex dendroicus | reverse complement strand
TTTTTTTTTTTTTTTTTTTTTTTTTAAACAGACTCTCTCTTTATACAAGTGCGTGCGTGCAAAGCGGGCTCTATAGCCCGAGACTTAAAAAAATCCGATATCAGTGTGCGGCGATCAAGTTCGTGAATCAAGATTAACTCTTATACCAAGACACGCTTGTCAGTGCTACATCCATGGTAAGCGCGGCGGGACTCTTTTCAAAGTTTCTCTTCGTGCAACGAAGTCCCGACAGTTGTTTGAGGCGCTGGTTCTATCAGAAAGACACGACCCCTCTATCATGACTGCATCGAGAAACTTGTTGCACGTATAGGAAAAGGCGCCGCAAAAGCAAGTTTGGTCTGTAGCGCGCGGGGAAGACGCGCGCGCGGCAAGTTGCATGTATGTACATCATCGAACATCGGAGAGCTGATTTTCTATTCATCCACTTCATTTGCCTCGGACGAATGCGAACGGATGAATGCGAAAGCCGAGGCGATTGATTAAAAGGATTCTATTTGCGACGTGATTACTACCTCTGGTACGCGAATCACGTCGCGGTTTGACGATAATTCTGTCGCCTCGTTCGATTTATGAAGACGTATGAATGTATTCCGTTAAAGTGACGTTATCTCAGATCGCGACATAAGCAAGAGAGTTTTTCACCCGCGTGGGCGGTCGTAACCTTAATGCGATTTCTGAGATTCGGGCACGAAAGCTCGCTTCACGATTTCGATCGTAATGCGATTAGAATCGAGTGGTGTGCGATGTGTATATATGCGCGCACGCTACGCGCTCGTAAATATATATATATATATATATAAACGTGTGTGCGTGCGTGTGTATGTTTGTGCGCATGTGTAGGAAGCTTTCGCGTCTAGGTGACAACGCGCTTAAATGGTTTATCGATTTCTTCGTTGCACCCGTCGATTAGATAACACGTAGCGAGATTACATTGGCGCGCACGGCTGGTCCTATGATGGTGGGTTAGTCGATATATCGACCAGGTGCGATGATAAATAAAGGACACAAAAAATCCTGAAATGAAAAATGGAGGAAAAGTTTTCCGGAATACGGATCACACGTGTTGCGATCTGTTTTTTTTTTTTTGTTTTATTAATCAACCATCGATTTCATTCCCCGACGTTCGATTAAATATCCGACAAAACTCGCGAGATTTATTATTTTGCGTGCGAAACATATTTTACGCGCTTGATTTTTTTTTTTTTTTTATGCGCGAAGTGAAAATCCGTGAAACTTTTCTTTTACCACTATTAGAACAGGTACTAATTTATTATTCTCGCGGACTAGGCGTTTATACGATAATATTTCAATTGGAAGTCATTAGCTGTAAATTATGCGAATTTCATAACTGGCGAACCGACGACTCGCGGTTGCCGCGTCGAAGTTACACACACACACACACAATCGCGGTTGTGTTATCCGATAAACGGCGCGAAGTCAAGCAGATCGTGAAATTTGATATGTATCCTCTATACAAGGTACACGCGCTACACGCGCCATTCTCTGGTTACGTATACATTTCTTCGGAGGGGAAAATTTTCAGCGAGAGAGGTGCGCTTTGCATTTATTCGCCCGGTTATTCCGCGTCCGCGCGTCTCAACGGCTTACAGCCGGATAAATGCTGTCATTCGGACAAGCCCTCAATGTAATTCACTAGCGTTTGCAATCCGGTAAAGTATTTACGTCTTTCCCGCCTATCCTCTCTCTCTCTCTCTCTCTCTCTCTCTTTCTCTTTCTCTCTCTGCGTCTCTTTTACTTTCGGAATATCATTTTCACACCAGTGTCGGTCCGCGAGATGAGACTGCTTTCAGAAAATTTACATTTGACGCACCGTCGCGTCTGCAAGAAAATTATTGTAACGCCGCGTATTTTGCAGAAGTATAGACCATTTGATACGCCGTTTAAATTACATCTACCGCATTTTGTTGCTTCTTCTGTTCTTTTGTACACGGCAACAGCGTGAGTGAAATGCGTTACAAACGTCTGAATTAAGTTCCTGCGTGCGCGTTTTATTAAAACGAGATTATTCCGCCGAGTCAATTATTTCACGCGAAATCTTTATGTGTAATAGAGAATTTAAAAAAGTGAGTTTTACGCAAAGCGAGATGCGAGAGTGTAAAATGTTAGCAATTATAATATTTGCATTGTACAAACAGAAAAAAAAAAAAATCGCATCTACGAGAACTCGCGCGAGAAACGAACATAGCGGAAAATAATAGAGCGTTTATGGTAAGAGACCACATCATAAAACGCGCAGGGATCAACGTGACAACGTCCGCGCGGACGTGTAGCGCGCGCGACGGCAAACACAGCGCGAAAGATTTAGCGTGGATGGAGCGAAAACAAAGTGGTTGATTTGAGATTTAGTGGGCCGTAAAAGAGGTCCCCGGGTTCGCAAACAAGCAGACAAGGGCTGACGATGTTCGCATAACGAGGCGACGGCGTAAATATGCACCCGGCGCGATAATTAATGCAATTAAGTTCCCTCTCGCGCGTTTCCGAACAACAACGCTGCCGCGGCGAAAAACTTTCCGGACGGGGGTCTCTCTCATTCGCTCTTCGTCCTTCTTGATTTGTCTCGCGGTTGGGAGCTAATTTATGGAAACTTAGCGCCCATTGCTCGGGCGCTCGAAATCGTCGCGGGTGGCTCGCCGAGCGGAAACGTGCTGAGTTGGCAAAAACTTACTAAAAATAAACGTTCCACATGTATTAAATTGTCAAAAATACACCAAATCGTATGAAATACACAAATGTCAAAATAAATATATTAAAAATGTCTTTACATAAAATATTTCATAAACAAAAACCACATGCACTGTGCAATATTATGAATATTTTTCTAATAATAGCACACACGTGTGTGCAAATGTGATATATATATAAACAATGCGCAAATTACGTGCGTTACATAGTTTTGTTAACGGTAAATGTCAGTTAAAATCCGCATGTGCAACTTTGAGTGAAATTAAAAGCGCGCCCGCAATATGCGAAGATGCTTTTGGGCCGACGCGCCGAAAAGGAAACGAGAATTCCGCCGGTTATAATTGGATGTGCGTGCATTCCGAATTTTATTTGCCGCGCGAAAGATATGTGTACATGTATATACATATATAATTCTAACAAAACTATACATTATCAATTTTAATCACGTGACATCGCTCGTTCCGGCGATATTTATTTTACTTGAGTCATTAAGATGATTATCGCGTCGAAATAAATAGATTTTACCCTGTCGGTCGTTGGAAAAAGAAGTGAAATTTTTTCCTCTATATCAAATGAAAATCTTAAATTCTCTCTCTCTGTGAAACGCAATTATTGTTATTTCAAATATCTCGCGCTGCGCCAAATGTAATCACTTGAAAACTCGTAAACTATTAATAATGCATAGCATATTTTTTTCAAAAAAAAAAAATAAAAAAAAAAAACACGAGATATTTTAATATATCCTCGCTTCACGCAAAATTATGGACGCGTAACATGCTTATGATACCGCTGCAGCGCGAAACGCTTTCATCTCGCGCCTTTAACGACATGGCAGATATTGAAATTTCGCATGTGACATGTTTATCCAGATAATGCAAATTCTGTAGGCAATATAATCGGGCCGTACCCCACCCATTTCTTGCGCTAATACGTTATACACATGATCATAGCTAATAAATCCCTATTAACGTTAATTCAATTTTCATATTTTATTAACATCATTTCCTCGCATTGATAATACTCAGCTTCTCTACGCGCTCATATCGGGCATTATTAATTCGGCAGTGCAATAATGTAATCTGAATTACCCGGCCAATGAGGCCGTATTAACAATACGCATTAAATTTCGATGTAATGCCCGGCATATAGTTCGCGCGCGTATTATTAGACAATTCGCTTGCTTCGTTCGAAGTAACCGAATACAACCACCACCGCTATAAGCGATGACAATGCGTCGTTCATTGATATAGGCGATGCTTTTTCTTTTGCGACGAGAGAAAGCGATTGATACACGTATTGTTGTCTGGCATTTTAATTACGCGCGAACAATATATATTCACCGAAGTAATATAGGACCGCGATACTTACGGTATACTACACGCAATAAACAACGTGTGTACGTGGCGCAGCACTCGCATCGACAACAATTCACGGGGGAGGGTTTGCAAGTCCCGAGAGCGGATCGTGCGCGCGTGGTGTGTCTAATAAAAGTCGAGGAGCTTCTGGAACTCGTCTGCGACGTAACATATCACGTTGTCATGTCGGTATCACACAAGCCCGAGAAAATTCATTCTCTTTCCACACACTCTTTTGTACGCATACATATATGTATTTCTTTTCCTTTCATCCCGCACCGACGACGAACACACGACGAGATGGCTTGCTTACGTAAACATATTGTTTTCTATTATCGCTCAATCGGTATTTATGACATGCAAAAACATTCCGCGGTTGTTGTTTCGCTGGTTATTTGCTTTTATAAAACTAGATTAAATCAAAATTTAATATTCAGCTTTTTTCCGATCGCCCGATATCACGTAGTGTCGTATCACTTTGTAAAGTGTGTCTGTGTGTATGTGTGTGTGTGTTTATTTTTTCTCAACACGTTTCCAATCGTGTTTCCACATGATTTTAGAATTAGTTTACTCTCGGAAATAAATAATATATCTAACGCGCAAATATAATACAAATAATAAATATATTTGAGACCAGAAATATATCGAGAGCAAAAGTTGTTTGATTTGCCAAGATAATGAAAACGGAGAAGTTCGAAAATTTCACTCTTGAAATTGTCCTTTCCGTGTGATAAGTGCACAATTGCGGAAGTGCAAATGGCAGATACATAAAACGATACACACGGGTTCTCATCCGCTGATTACTCTCACACGGATAAGAAGATGGACGAGAAAACGGGCATATATACAATTGATGTTGTACATCACACGAACGTGTGCGTTCGTGTTTATATGCGCTCACGTGTGCGTGTGTGTGTATGTGTGGGCGGATTGTATAAATACCGTAGCTCTCGGTCGTAAGTCGGACCGCAGCGTCTTAAGAAGGCACGTGTATAAAGGAGCGCAAAAAGAAGAGCCGCGATAAAAAGGAACGAGCAAAAGGAGAAGAAGGCTCTCGGCGAGGAGAGGAAGACACGCTTGGGATGAACCCAAGCCGGAGGAGACGGTTGAGACACTGGAGTCACGCCAACGAAATTAATGGCTCGCCGATCCACGCCGAACGGGAGAGACAATTATCCGGAGAATTTTATTTAGTCCCCACGTCCGGTCGCGCTCGTCAAAATATTTCTACTTTCCGCGATGATCGAGCGTCTTCCCTCTCATTCAACTGCGTTATCTTCATTTTTTTCTCTCCTTTCTTTCTTTCTTTATTACAACTTGGCGCGTCTCCAAGGCTACCTACCTACCTCCCTCATCACAACCCGCCTGTTTCTTTTCTGCATCTTAACGCGAACGACACGCCATATATCTGACAGCGGCGTCACTCGATACGCGATACTCTCGCACTCGGAAGAGAGCATAAACCCTCCTAACGAATGTAAATTACCGCGTTCGAGAGGTAAGGGCCTGCCCCTCTCTCCCTCTCTCCACGAGCGAACGATGACACGGACAAAAATCCACTCAGGGGTGGGAAGCGCGCGATTACCTCGGGGCGACGACGTGTATACATCGGGAAACGCGTCGAACCAAATGCAAATGAGCGAGAGCTGAGGGAGAACGGGGGCGACGAGTAGACCGCGCTCCGAAGAAGGCGCGACTGCGCCGCCGGCACGAATCGCGAATCGCAATGGATTTAATTTGGCCGGGGATTCATCAGTCAGACACTCGTCGTAATTGCACTTACCGGTGTGTATAAGCTTTGGCTGTGCCAACTCGGGTATATATCGAGCGAGCGAGCGAGGTGAGGAAAAGTGAAGCACGCGTGGGAGCCGCGCGCGAATAGGCGCGTCAACGCGTGGGCGCGCGTGCTGCACTTTTCCTTTTCGCGTAACGCACGCGTTGAGTTAATGATGAGGAAATAGCGGCGCGCCGGATCTCCGAAGAGACGCCGATATTATTATCGCGAGGGGGAGGGAGGGAGGTTTATATGCGACGGGACGGATTCGCGGGACACAAAGGGTTGGGACAAGCAAGATCGTACATAACGCGCGGTCGTAATAGCGGCAATGATGTCCGCGCGACGTGGAATTTCTATTGTCGAATATATATGTCCGGCAGGCTTAATGATTTAATGCTTATTGTTAGTCCTTCTCGCGATTACGTCGCGCTATTGTAACGTAGGATATACAGGCAACTGTCGCCGATGCATCATCGCCACGCAAACGCGTCGCAGAAGTATATTAAGGACGACTGAAAACGATTCGGACTCGCTTCCACGACAACACACGTGTTTGTTGTTGTTGTCACAGCGTTACTCCGTGTATTCGCTGTTGATATACACGAGCGCGAATTGCTCTGTCACTTTTTACGCGACCTATATTACAAAAGCTCTCGCCGTTTTTTCCCCAGAAATTTCTCTTCCGACATAGCACAAAACTATTTGGCGGCGTGGGTTTTACACAGAAATTTTTCGCGCACACGTAGTTCGCGCATATATTTGCACAAAATGTTTCACTGTTTTCCGCGTATACTTTTTAGGAAAAATTCCGCCGCTGACACACAAACACGCGCGCTTTTCACGCAAGAAAAGTACTTCATAGTCGCGTTTCTTTGTACCGTGAATATTATGTCAATATTACACTGCATTGCCAAACTGCTTCTGAACGTGCGCACGCAACAAAAATGTGTTTGCACAACATACTCAATGCGCAGTTGAATTCCGATAAAACTAATCTCGCAGGTACGTGCACGTCGTTTCGTCGATTTTCTCTCTTTCAAGAATTGTTTCTTTCCTCTCCTCCCGACCTTTTCCGTCTGGCGGGTTACGCGTTTCGGCAGCTTTTTATCAACCTCTCCGTTACCCTCGGAACTACCGCGATCACTCGGTCCGTCTCGTGGTCGTAGAGTCGGTTATTGTGCCACGTATATCAGATACTATTCGATTATCGAGCACTCGAGGGAGATCCAGGGGCGCCAGAGAGAAGGAACGAAAGAAATACTCTTTCCTTCTCTTCGGCGAGATAGTGTTGCGGAACATTTCGTCCTAACTTATTCATCGCGCATTTACTTAGACCCGGGATCGAACTGCTCCTCCGAGATATTTCCCGTTTTACGATTCGAGAACTTACGACGCGTTTAAACCGGCAAGGAGAAGAGCGAGAGCGTCGACCGCACCGTCGTCCGTATCGTTTCGGAGCCGGAACTTCTCCGGTATCAGGATCGTAGGCACTTCCTCGCAGCTCCCCGACATTGTCACGGCGGATTATGCTCGAAAGGTAAATGGATTAGAAAAATCGAGTAGGACGTCAACTCGCCTGCGTTTTACGACGATAATTCACACTGCTGACCTTAATTGCTCGAGGAATTATTTAAGCTTCCGTCTCGTATAATCGAGTCATCTCTCTCTCGAAGAAGTTCGAAACGTAAAAGAGAGAAAAAGATTTAATCTATTATTCATTTACCTATCAGGAGAACATTTCAATATTTGAATGTCACTTGTTAAAAATTTAACATTATTCCCTGAAATAACATTTTTCCCATATTTTGCCTGTCTTCTGATTAAAATCTAATTGAAACGTTTGCTATTTGTTTTATAAGTACTTCATTAAGAATTAACTTTAAAATTAGACACACAATCGGATCGCATTTCTCGATTTCACGGAATTAATCAATTTGGAGATGAACACGTGCAACATCTACTTTTTTAACAGGTTATTCGATCGTCGCGTGACAAGGAGTAATTTTCTCCTACTTTTAAACTACTGACACACTTTTATTCGCTAAAGCAAATCGCTTCGCAAACGCGGAAAACGTTATTTCTTAAAAAAGGCCAAAATTGCCGAGGACAGACGAGCGAAAAGGCGGGAACAAAAGTCGGACGTGATAGAGTTCTTCCTCTTTAAATTTCGCAAGTCAAAGAACTTTGTTTCTCGAGTTTCTCGTGTGGGAGAGGGCTCATCGCGTGTTCGTCGACACCGAAGAAATATAACCCGGGAGAGGATAGCACAACGTTGGGTGAGAGAAAGTTTGTGATAACAGTACGTAAGAGTTTCCAAGTCGAGACACGGTTCCAACCGTTATTATTTTCTACTATTAAGCTATGAAACGACGTTATTAATTTTGTCATTGCATTAATATGCAAGTTGCAGGCGAACTTGCGGGATATATAACAATTACGTTTTCTTAAAAACTTCTAAATAACAACGCCCGGCCACGAGCATTTTAGCAGATGATAGCACTTTGCATGCAAATTTCTGCCTGATTTTCTGTAATTGCTCGCAATATTGCGCGCGGTACGAAGGAAAATATGATATTTTTAATAAAGAAAGATGGAAAGAAAGACAGGAAGAGAGAGAGAGAGAGAAAGAGAGAGACAGCACATTAAACGCGCGTGTGCGCGATATATGTTCCAGATACAATTTGTGAGATACCTGCTGTATGAAAGTACATATATTCTCTTTTATTTATTGTTTTTTCTCTCTCTCTCTCTCTCTCTCTCTCTGTATTTATTTTATTGTTACCATAACTGCATTTGCCAATTGCATTTTCATTACTGTTATACACTTACTCGATAAAAATAGCACGCGAATTCCAGTATCGTACAATTTATTGCCTTTGACATTATATTGCCGATTAAAACGATGGGATATTACGTATTCCAGCTTGACAGCATGTCAACTAGGGAAAAACTAATTTAACGATATTTTCTGTGATACAGCGTAACACAAACATACATAAAGAATTAAACGTATTTTTTTAAATTAAATCCTACATCAAATCTGCACTTTGAAATAACATTAATTTGCTCGGAGAGACAATATATAAAACCTACATATTAACGTGTCTTGTTTTTTTTTAATACTTTCAGATTTCCTACATATATTTTCTATATATATATGTTATATATTTCGTTTCTCTCTATATATCGGATGATGCGATATGATTCGAGATATTGATAGAACGCGCCTGCGAGAAAGCACGTGTGCTCGAGGGACACACACGATTACCACACGCGCTCATTGCAAATACGGCTCGAACATAACATTAACATCCGTTCGTGCGAAAATCGATGAATACGCCCGTAATGTTTTCGAGCAACGCGGTGAAACAACCGTAGAGCTATCTGCAAACATCAGCAGGCCGTTTCCCGTGTAACCGAGTGGTTGGTTAAAGCAATTTACAACCTCGTTTGTAAACAAGCCGTCGCTCGTTTGTTCACGCTCGCCTATCGGCAATCGACACTTTCGTTTTGCGGCAGTAAATTAATGTCTCGCTGTCTCAGCACGATCGCATTCGATCGATGTAGGCGCTCGCGAAAGAATAAAAAAAAACAAAAAAAACACCGTGATTTAATTACAAAAAACACAGCGGGGGTGGTAGTGCGAGGCGATTTTACTGCAATGCAATAATCACCTTTAATCCCGGGACGTTCGGGAAAGCCGATAATGATCCTTCGCTTCGTCAGACATCGCCCAACACCCTCTTCTCTCCTCCACTTTCGATCGCAAAGAGAAACAATTTTCGCGATTTTAATCATATCGATGTACTGGCATGTGTATCGTGACGATGTTTCGGATAACAATCTGAAACAGAGTGGCGTGTATATAATATATAATCAAGCAACATATATTTAGAAATAATACAACTATTTGGCGCGCTATTAGAAATGAGGTGGTTTATCGAAATTTGCACATACACATATCTAAATATCTCTGTTTATCGAAATTAATTAATAACGATCGCGTGCCTGCGGTTAAAGTTTATTGAGGTGTGAAATAAACTATACGCTGCATTGGGTCTCGTACGAAATAAATATTACATTATACGAGGGGTATGATACGAATTTTGGAAGGTTGGTCGGTGAAAAATCTCGAGCGTATAATATACGGAATTAATAAATAGATTGAAATAATTATTAATCGCGCGTGCACAGGCGAACGAGGAATGCGTTAACGGTGAGCGCGATTTATTACGCCTCGTTCGTCAAAAGATTCGCGCGATCGTTTAACAACTTTTGCCTTTGATCATCACGTGTACCGGCTACTTCCTCTCTCGCGCGCTCGTGCACTTCCATGTAATTTTTGCCGCGGAACTCCAATATACTTTACTCGCAATAATCACCTATCCTGCGTGACTCAAACAATTACCGTCGATCTTGGAGGGAGAGGGAGAGGGGGAAAGAGAAAGAGAGAATCGACCCGCAGTCGCTGCCCTCTTCGGCACGTCAGCTTTGTTCCTAGGGAAATTGGATTTGTCTAGAATGCAAATGGAGTGCTGGACCCCCCGCCGGAGCATGTCGCGCATTCGCCGAATACGAAGTGCGCGGTATAGCGAACGCGCGGCGGAAAATACGGAAATTGCCGTCTTTACCGTGTAACTCCGAAAATGTGTGATAAGCGCGCGCAAGTGCTCCTCTCCGCTAGGAGGAGAAGCGGAGAGATCGGTTGATAACGTGGAAATAAAGTGACACCTTGTAAAACACCGCGTCACGTGCGTTTAAAAAGAAACGTGGCGTGTATTACCGCCGGTTAAACACGACAACACGATTTATTGTAATAAGACAATAAACGAAATTATCTTATTTCGATATTTTTGCTTTTACGTCGCACGGTATACGATTTGTGAAGAGACTTCAATTAAGAATCAAAAATATACCGTGTGTGTGTGTCAAGATTCTTATCATTCGTTATTATTTCTATTATTTCGAACAGTTTATTAAATTGTCGTTTTATCGCAAATCGTATCGTCGATTTTCGTGAAAAGATTCTGTCCAATTTATTTGTGACGCATCACAAACGTCAGAAACGTTTCCTTTTAATTTTATCGACCGCGCATAGTCATCAGTGGCACAGAGCAAAACTCTGCCTGCGGAATGTGCAATGGAGCACGTAAGGCGCGGAGAAAAGAAAGAACAGATCGCAACGGCGCGCGTTGCAGCTTTCGCTTTAACAGAAGAAAAAAAAAAAAAGAAGAGGAGAGACGCGCCGTCTGGCACAATGGCGCGCGAACGGGCTTCGCGAGCGCGTAGCGGGAAACCGTGTAATCTTACTTTCTAGCCGGTCGATTGGCCTCGGAGGAGAGGCCACTCTTTCGAGCTCGACGACAACGTTCAGAGGCGCGCAACATAGACACACGGATAGTACGAGCGTAACAAACGTTAGCCGCGGCGACGGCGGCTACCGCATTTCGCCGCGGCATGAAAATTGCTTGTTGTGCGGCACGTTGCTCCCGGTGTTTCCGTCATGTGGCGTAACGAGCCATATCTAAATGCTCCACCGGCTGCATGGCGAGATACGTCGGGGTAATTGATAATTGAACGTTTGAGATATACGTTATCTCGGATTTATCGTAGGCGGGGAGAGGAATTGTGTGTACCATGCCCGACGAGGAGATATACGTCCGTTAGAAGACTGGTTACGACGACGTTGAGCGCTATTGACGCAAGATGGGAGGTATAATTAAGCCTTCGTACTTCGAGAGAGATTGCATCAGAGAGAAAGAGATCGTGTACAGAGGCGCATTAATTTTTTTTTTTTTTTTTATTGTTTAACGCTATCTGTTGAGCGCGAATTATATCGTGACGATATATCCAGACGATGTATATATATATATATATTTTTTTTTATTTCGTTATCTGCACTTTTGATACCTATATACGTAACAGGGATATCCGTTAGTGTACACACGCAGATTTAATATTTTTAATTAAATTCTTTTATCGAAAGCGAAACGAGTTTGAGCAGGAACGGGGCAATAAAAGCAAGCGAATGACGACGGTGCGTAACGCATGAGATTTATGCCACGCCGATCGTAGTAGCGCGCGCCCGCGTCTATTAAAACGGCTTTTCGGCGCGTTCGTCAGCAGTACCCCAAACGCAAATAACCGATGTGAGCACCGACCAAAAATTCTCGCGCCGCATCGCTACCGCCGCGGTGAAACTCTCTCGAAAGCCCTCCTCCTCTCGTGCCCCATCTCGACGAGGTGTAATCAAGCCCGCTAAGTCCTAAGTACACACACGCGTCATCTCTCATTCGACCGTGATTTATCCGTGCAATAATATTTTTCCAATAGGCACTGTGTGTATTGCGCGCGCACGCACGCACACGTGGTTACATATACACGATCGTCATATAACCGAGACGAATAATTTCCTTTAACAATTTATGAAAAGCAGAGATACACACCTGCTCGCTTTTCACAAATGCCTCGCATGTGCTCGCAGAGCTCGACATGTTTCAGAACACGTATATCATTTAAGTATTACCGAGACTGCGTGAAACAACGTGTAATTTCCGTATCTATCCGCTCTTCCGTGAAATTAATCAGAAAGGTAAGGATGACCAGCGTAGCGTTAAAATAATTACGCGATAAACGCGTTTACCTGTCGTCCTCGGATGCTTTTCACATTCGCGCCTGAAAGTTTATAGCAAGTGACGGCTTCGAGCTACCGTGTGTTCCAGTTTGCAACAAAACAGTTTTCCACGGAACGTGGAAGTCTTCAGCAGGTATTTAATGACTATACTACGTAGACACGACGATGCATACGCGACGCTCGGAACGAGCATCGCTTGTACGCTCTGATGGATCTGTAGATCGTGTTCGTAGATTATAACTGATGCCGCCGCTGCTGTGTATGTTGTGAATATTCGTTTAAAGTAAATTCTCCCGATATCCGGAACACGAGAGAGAGAGAGAGAGAGAGTTTGCGATAATCGAGAACGGCGATTTGACACGGGGTCAAGTCACTGGATTAAACTTTACGTTAGGGCACGGCTATGCGCCGAGCCGACGTATCGCGTGACCGACGATGATCGATGTCTCCCCGTGTTAAATAATTCAACGATTTCCGACGGTATAACCCGGTGCATAGATACCTCTCTTCCTCTCTCTGCCCTCTTTCGCCGCGTGTGCGCCTAAGTAGACGCGCGTATAGTATCGGCGGGTTGTGATACCTTCCAGCACACACAAGTGTGCGCAACATAATAAGGACAAATTGCGCGCGACGGCGGCGGCGCGACGGACAGACGCGGGGAGGAGACGCGTATTCAGACGGCGCGAGCTACCGGTTTCTCTCCCGAGACATTAGGTCAGCGAAGAGAGATCTACGTTGTCCGGCGAAATGATTTATTCGGAGTAATTACCAACCCGTTCTCGGATTCAAGCCGACGAAACTTTTTTTTCCTCTTCATATCGCGGCCCATTAATTTCCTGACGGCGTTTTATGAGCTAGGAATGAACATGTACTTTATAGTCATGTAGAACTGTACTCCGCGGATCTCCGCGTAGCCGAGGTAGTAATTTCTCTCTTTCTTTTGTGTTTCAGGTAAGTTCGCCGCCCGCTCCCGTGTCATCGAGCATTAACTTTATACGACGTGGGAAACGGGGTAAATGTATTGTCACGGCCAAAAAAAAAAAGAAACATTTTGAGTTAATGAATATTCCTGTTAATGACGATAATCAATTTTGACGGAGGTTCGCGCGAGATTGATTTCTGTGTTTAATAATATGTGCGACTGTCGCGAGAAATGGAAATTTTTCATAAGATTCAATTTTCTGGATTGAAATGCAGTTCATTACATTATGAACCGTGCTCGAAAGCTAGGCTAATTTCGATCGCAATATTGTTTGCGTATATGAATTGTGAAAGGAATCGTGCACGAAAATTTACCCTCCCTCGCACGTATAATGAATCACGAATGTTGGACGTGTTTACGAGTTACAATAGTTAATTAACTCGTAGCATTCAAGGCGCAACAATCGAACCCGATGCTCGGCTAAATTTCGCGCGGCGGCGCTATTTCGATCGCGGCGGGTGCGCAGCAGCAAGCTACCTGTCCAAACAATCGGCTGATCATCTATTAATTTGCCTACTGTGCGAAATTGAGCACCAAGTATTTACATGCGCGAAGCGTAATGCGCTTGAAACGGGGGTTGGCTGCGATCGAATCGGCAAAATCCTCGTCGCATTATTCAGATACCTTTCGCGTAATCAGATCAAGGCCCGTAATAATTCCCGGAGCCAGCGGCGCGGCGCGCCGCGGCTCCGGCGCGGGCGGTCGCGATCGTAAACGCGCGAACACAAGGGAGCGCATTTACATTTTTTTTTCTTTTTACTGCGATTTCGCGTAGCACGCCCGTAGAAGTAGACGCCCTGCATCCAGATGACGGCGAGTCGGTAATCCATAAATCACGCCTTGATTTCGCGGCGCGACGACGCGAGCGCGACGTACACGAGAATTATACATAAAGTACTTACTTGCGCTCTGTGTGCGCGCGTGAGATTTTATCGAACCACGCGGATACATTAATTCCCATTGTAGCGCATTATGCGGATCATAAAGTTTCGTTGGACAGAGCGATGGCAAATCTATAACAAGCAGATCGCCCGTCCGATAATCGGTTCCGCTACGATCAACGGCGTTGACCTTAATGGAGTCATCCCTCCAGCCCGATATTGAATATCAGAGGGAAAAGCGTCGACTCAATTATAAGCAATGCAAATTTTGCATCGATTACGGATACTACAATCGGCGAAAGTGCGATTACTTTAACAAAATAAAAGCGCTGAGAAACAAATTATATCTTTTATTTTGTTAGCATAAATTGCAAATGTTTATTCTATTAAGATAACTCTTTTGTAAAAACGTAATTTTGCGATGTAATAAAGAATGAACTACTAAAAAACAAAGTTTATTAAAAAAGTTTATTAAATGTAACGCATGTAACTGCGTTCTATTATCGAGGTCGCGTCACTATGTTGAGAAGCGTCCTTCGCGATTAATTAATAAAACCAATGTTTTCACGAGAAAGAGTTTGCAATTTTACATAAAGGCGCGGTAGGAAAGACGCGCGACTCTCTTTCATAATAAGTTATTTCTTAGTATTCTTGTAGATGTACTTCTTTAGAAATATAAATTTGAGCCAATTTCTCTTATAGCCGGATAATAAATTATGCATTTCTTAAAGCATATCTCCGAGCGATATTCCAGCTGTGGCGATTCCTTTTTTTTTTTTTTTCAAAAATTAAAACAATACTTTCAGAATTTCCATATTCTTCGCAAAAATCTCCCCAAGAATACGAGAAATAAATCATACGACAATGTGCTTCTCTTAAAGGGGATACCGCGCTTATTAATTTTTTACCAGAAACGTCGTCTGCATTATTTCTCGAAGAAAAACGTCCGACGCAGACCGTTAAATCGTCTGCCGGGAACGGACCGCGTGCGGGGAACCCTATCTCCGTGCTGTATGCAGGCGAGGGCGAGAGGATCCGGAGAAATGGACTACGTCGAATTTGCGGCCGACTTCATAATACGGTCTATACGGAATATCCATTTGTCGTCGGGCCAAAGCCTACGACCATCGAGGTTTCCTTCTTCCTTTCCTCTCCCCTTCCTCTTCCTCTCCCCTACGCGGTTATATGCGCATTACTTTTATACGGACGTTATTGATAAACGATAAAATCTAGCCGGAAGACCCCACCTCTCTCGACCTCGCTCATAAATTCCGCGGCACTTCCGTCCGACGTGCCGTTCGACAAACCGCTCGCGACGAATAAATCACTTTCATCCCCGCGAAAGCATTTTCCGGCTAACTGTAATCCGAACATCGACGAATTAAGAAGCCCACTGGTGCGGTCGAGTCGACGCCGACTCGATCAAATTATTATGCAATTTGTATGCGCCAATGTGCGCCAATGTGTTTCCTCACGCGTTTCCCGTAACGTCGGGTTTAGTTTCTAACCCGCGTTGCAGAATGCAATTTAATCGCGCACAATGCCACGTGTAGATTGGCAACCGCCGAGATTGGAAACACTTTCACAGCGCGGCGATTTAAACACAGAAACACAATACTTGTTAACACCGTTAACATAATTATCGCTAACCGCCACGCTATACACGTAAAAGCGGCGAAGCTTGCATAATCGATTGTGTCATTATTGAAAAATTCACATATCTTACATGTTCACACCTTTTTAATTAAGTTCTAAATTGTTTCCCTCAAAGAGAAAATTAAAAACATTCTCGGAGGTAAATAAAATAAAAACTACGCGCACGCGTAAAACACGTAGTATGTGTGTGTGTGTATATGTGCAAGATAATCGATCAATCTTCTTCGCTCGAAATACTTGCGCGTCCTGCGGGATTAGAATGACAGATACAGAGAAGTCGTTCAACATCGTCGAATAGCCGAGCGGAGAATCTGACGAATTGACTCCGAAGCGACATTATTCTGATGCGGTAGCGTATCGGAAGCCAATGCCAATCTTTCTTCCCTTCCTCGCTTGTGCGTGCGTTGACATGAAGACGCGTGTTCTCCCGTGCGGAACCGTAGAAATCTGAATTACTTCAGGAGCGCCTTTCACAACCAACTCCTCCCCATTTCGCGGCCAATATGTATTTTACCCACACTTTTGAATTCAAGTATAACTACCCACGTTGTTGCGGCTTCAGGACCAAGTAGTCTCCTCAATTTCCTCTCCTGCTTCATTTTTTTTTGTTGAGAATATTTCCCTTTCATCTTCGATCGGCGGCACCGACCGAAAACTTCTCCCTCCCGCTCTATGCAAATCGCATTTCGTCGTAAAGCGTGTGCGAGTTTCCACCGCCGAAGGAGAGACTAGCGCGACCGAGCGGATGTAGATGTCGTGACTGCGAATCGAAAGGGAAGGACGCGCGCGGTAGTCGGGGGAGTTGAACAACGTCCACGTTTGCGAAAACACCGAACGAGAGATTTAAGGGCGAGGCGCCCTGCTCTGCCACCGCCTAAGAAAATAAGGAACCTGAAGAGATCCACCGTGGCGCGAATTTATCGCTGATTCTCTTGGACATCAAGAATGCAGTAAAAATAGTGAAATTAATGTGTCGAGAAGATAAAAAAGTAAAACTTGAGAAAAAAAATCACAAACGAATAATCTTTTAGGTTTGTGAAAATTAAACTAAGAATATATAAGGTCAATACGAGCTCTTCCCAGGATGTTGTACAGAAACATATATATATGTATACACATTAACGTGTAAATTTTCTTACGTGAGGCTTGAATTGAGATTTCAATTCTTAAAATCATACGGGATGCTGGATTTGCATCTCACATATGAAAGACCTCGGAAATACCTTCCCTAACTAATTTTAAAATATTGCGAAAAAAACTCCTCGGCCAGGATCCAGCATTCCGTATGATTTTAAGAATTGAAATCTCAATTCAAAATTCACGTGTAGAAAATTTACACGTGAGTTTTGAATTGAGATTTCAATTCTTAAAATCATACGGGATGCTGGATCCTGGCCGAGGAATTTTTTTCGCAATATTTTAAAATTAGTTAATTCACATATATGTGTATATATATGTTTCTGCACAACATCCTGTGGGAACGCCTCGTATTGACCTTATACATTCTTAGTTTAAAAAAAAATCAAATTTACTGTCGCAGTTTCGGGATTTATTGATCATAATGAAGAGGAAAGAGTGAAATAACACCGCCTGCACGCGAGACTGTCATCCGGATGCGTCTCTGCGGACGCTGGCTGCACCAATGACGTTTACCCACGCACATGAGTGAAGAGCACACACGAGAGAGAGAGAGAGAGAGAAAGAGAGATGCGCGTGTTTCCGTGTTAATAATCGCAGCGCTTTCGAGACGTGTGCGTTGCTTTACATGCAAATCAGACAATTGCAGCCGATATGTACGGCGGATACGTCGCGGGAATGGGGTTAGACGCGGGGACTATGTCCATCGACGGTTTAATTAGATTATGCTGCCATACCTCATCGGGCTTCATCCTTGTTCCCTACTACCAGGAGCGTTCGAGCGTTCTCTCCCTCTCTCTCTCTTTCTCTCTCTTCTCTCTGTGCGTGCGTGTGTGTATGTGTGTGCGTGCGCAATCTGACAAACACGGAATGACACTCTGTCCGGCGATGCATAACGCGATAGCGCGCGCACAGATTAGAGATAGACAGCTATGATAAATACACCGAGACAAAAACATGATTGAGTCCGCCATAAATTAGAGCGAATTTTGGTGAAACTCCGCTTGTCTCAGACAACACCGCGTACAACGTTCCGCGTACTAAATCGCGAAATTCGCCGCGCGGATCAACACGCGGGAGAGAATATCTCGCGGCGCGAAGTTTATTTTATAACCCGCTCCAAATCACACATGAACGAAACGCGCGCTGATTCATCACGCGCGTGCGCGCACGAACTCGTGCGAGATAGTACCTAATTAAGAAGCAGGCGGATTAATTATATCAACAATAAAAAAGTATCCGAAATAATAGTTTAATCTGCTACTGCACGTGCACGGAGATAAGTAACGCGATATAAACGCATTTAATGGCACTCATTTCTTAAATATACGTTTGCGCCGGTTAATCGAGTGCGCTCGGTATTCAGGTCGGATGCAATTTAGGCAAATGAGAGAACATTATTGCGAATCTCGCATCAATGTTGCGGAATGCAGCGATCTCGCGTTTATGCACGATCAGTACGAAATTTCCCCCGTTTCTAAGTTAAATGAAGATTTTATGCTCGCCAATTTCCGCGCGCTGCGCGCTTGTCTCGCCTATCAAGCGTAAAACTCATAAACACGCGCGTTGTGCGGCGCGCACAAACGGCATATTAAATACGCGGACGAAATAAACAGATACGCGCACAGATGGATGAACAAGCAAACGGAGGTGTAGGACGCGGCGGGAAAGAGCGAAAGAGGAGGAGGGTAGAGAAGTGGGGAGGAGGAGAAGCATCCCCCGAACAACCGTTGGAGTGCTTCGGGGTATGCGGAGTTGAAAGCACCCGGCAGTCTCTGCACGTCCCTGCGCGACCCGATGATTGGACACATTCCATTCGTCTCATCGTCGGGCGTCAAGCACGGCGAGGTCCGTCATTGTTTCGCGACAAATTAGTTTGTCAAAACCAGCAGGAACGAGAATGACTCGCATTTTTTTTTTTTTTTTTTTTTTTTCAATATATCGCGCGAGGTTCAACGAACGACAAGCAAGAGCGGCGAGCAGCTATCGCGCGGCGTCATTTGTTTCGTCCGCGTCAATTGAATTTTGCCTTTTAAACTTTTTGCGCGACGAATGCAAAACTGTGTGTATAAAAGAATAAGCACGCTCGATTTAAACGCGAATCCAAGTACCTATCGGTTTTATACGTCTGATTTAAACACTTATCTCATTATTTCGTCTTCTATTTTCGTCGAGTTTTTGCATCAAAGATATAATTTCACTTAAAGTGACAGTTTAGCCTGTAAATCTCGTTTATTTTTATTAATTGCTCTTTTTATCTTACGTATTTTTGTTCACATCACATCTTCATCGGTATAGAATACACAACAACAGTAATTTAATTCGAGACAAAATCTGACTGAGTACTTGAGTCTTTAATTCGAATCCTAATTTTGACGTTCTCAGGAACAAAAAATATACAAATTCGGAGAAAAGAGAACAAAACAAACGAGCTGACGCAATTTGATATCAGAAACGGCGACCGCACACAGTCGAGTGGAGTCAAAAGTCTTTGAGATTTTATTTCCGCTCGAGATAACACTCTCAGACCCACGGCGTTCGCGTGGCGGCGTGGAGCCAACCAGAGTGGCGTAATTACCTACAATCAGTCACAGGATTACGCGGGGCTCTGCAGACCCAGGCCATTCGTTTTCTTTTCTTTTTTTTTTTTTTCTCGCGCGCGTCTATCTTGCATGCACGCGCATCAGCGTGCGCGTGTTTTTACACGGTGGTCACTGTCTACCCGGTCTGGGGAGAACGGATGAATTGCGCGATGGCAAAAAAGTAACGACCAAAAATGCGTCTAATCTCGAGCGAAAGTCGTAGCGAGGATGTCTTTTTTCCGCGCGAGCGCGCTCGGAGAGAGGAAAGAGGATCAAGCTCCCGCGAAAGGAGAGTTACTTTACCGTACTCGATTGTGTAATCCGTGCAAAATCGCGACGTCATCCGATGTAGCATTTTTCAAGAGATTACGGTCTTTCGCGCTAATCTTCTAATCTTCGCCGTACAACTGCGCGACAGATTTCCGTCTGGCACGGACGACGAAAACGGCCCCCC
>QVNZ01006549.1:0-57124 GCA_014825645.1 Pseudomyrmex dendroicus | reverse complement strand
GTCTTGAGTCCAGTACTTGGCTAATTGCGGTGATTGTCTATGTTTTTTATTTATACAGAAAAAAGATTTATGTAATAGATAGTTTGTATGTTTGGGTAGTTTTTATGTACTTGGCGTATGATTTTTTCTTTTCTAAAGACTTCTTTTAAGGTTTCTTATAACTCGCGCGTATGTACGTAACAAATGTTCACTGATGAACCGTATCCACACAATGATGCGCGATTGAGGTGTCGCTCGACAAAACGATCACCTATCTTCATAACGCCATTAATAACGTGATATCGATTCGCGCGCGATTCCGCGCCCCGATAAGATATATTCAAAGACTCGCTCGAAGTGAGTCTTATTTTTGGATCTGCGCGTAACGACACGGTCAATGTACGTAAAGACAGACTTGTGTAATTTATATTTACTTGTCCGTAAAAAAATTACCACAAACACCAAATGTTTCAAAATTCTAACATTGTTGTTATTTACTATAGCTCATCAATTAGCTTTGTTGTCAATAATATATGTAATATGTGGACTATTGAAATTCATAAAATACATGTGTATATAACACAAGCCTTGTTATTAAAAAATTTAATATATGACTATTGAATCTCGTAAAATATATGTTTGTGTGTACACAAGTGGTTTTATTAAAAACTTTAATATTTTATAATCGGTGAAGTCACCCCTCGGCAAACGTATCGTTTTATAACCAATTTTTAATTATTTTTAATTCTTTTTTTAGTTATAAAATTTTGCTCGTACTGACTGAGGAGCGCGCACATTTTATATATCGCGCTTGATTTCTATATTTGCTTATTCTTTAATCACATCCAAATATCATTATAATAATAATAGAAAATTAAAATCACGTGAGAAAATACTTGCTGTCAAAAGTTATTTGCGCTCTAGAAACAAATGCTACGTCATTTCTATAATACATAAAATGTTATTTTAGTGTACATTTTTCTTAACGCACTTCCCTTAATTTGACACATCTGTCGTATCCGGTTTTTACGGACATCAATCTAATTACGTGCCATCTCATCTTAAAGTTCAGGAATTTTCTCTAGTAAAGCAAATCCGAATGTTGATTAAAGGAAGACTTGAGCGGCAGCGAGAAAATACCACAATTAGGCTTTCACGAAGGTTGGCAAAGAGGAAGTTTCGTCGTATCATCTAATTGTTTGCTCGCTCTCAATCTTATTGCTGAGTCAATCAGTGCGTAACGTAATGCGAATAATTTCGAATTAAGTCAATAGTAAGTGGAGTAAAACATTTTTATGTAATTCGCGTATTCTCTGAAATGATGTTTTTTTTTTTTGATATTCGCATCACTCTTGGTACCTTTATTCTCGACTCTTAAGTTGGCAATATATAATCCAAACATACGCAATATATTATACGCGCCTCTCATGACGATTTCCTGATTCCCTCTTTTTTAATATTATTATTATACAATTTGTTTTGCTTTCGAAACGAAACTGTACAACGCGTCGCTCCATACTTGCTTCAAACACCACGATCAAAGCACAGAAATAACCGAATGCTCCAACCGGATACGATTTATGTTAATGAGAAGAAAAAAATACTTTTTTTGATTGAGATATAATGAAATTCGGCGTGAAAAAAGTTTCCGCAGACCGCGTTTTTATTATCGTCGTTCGGCGCACAAGATCAATCGCCTACGTGCGAAAACGTGCCGAATCCCGTAGAGTTAATCGATATTTTCACCCGCGTCGAGGAAATCGGAAAAAATAACGACCGACAATCTGCGCGTAAGTGAGTAAAACGGACTCCGGGTGTTACGGCGCGGAGTGATTGATCGTTCGACTTATCTCTAATCTCACCGAATTCATCGAGTTCGCCGAGATCGGGTTCGTCAATCGGCGTCACGGTCGTTTGCACGTCATTAAAATTAATTAGATGTTATTAGGATTTAGCCGACCGGTTAGGTACCTATGTCGCGGCTACCTAATGATACAATATGGCGGCCTCCTGCTTGTTTGCGGAAACGTCGAGTTCCTCCGTTGTGCTCTTCGAGCACTCGCACTATATTGTCCCACATTAATCTGTCGCTCGTAACGTCGCATTACGAAGAGGTAAAACAAAAGGAAACGATACTTGCGAGCGAAAAATTCATACACGTGTCGCCTGTTACTGCGTCGTATTTGTGCACCGAGTCCATTCGGATCCATCACTCGTCCGTTGGTTTTCCTTCTCGCGCGGTCGAAATATATCTCTCCTCGCACGCGCGTAACGACACATCTTTCGCTATTTACTTTCCCTCGCATCAAACGTGGCCGTAGTAAAGATGTCTGTCTGAATATTACATATCCGCGATGAGTCGCCGACAGAGCCGAATACAAATGATCATCCTCGATTTTGTGCGTACTTCCGAGGATTCTACACGTTCCATTACACGGGACAAATTAAGAAAAATGGACAATTGCGCTGCTTGAACAAACGGAAACAGAATTTTCTCTCGACAAATCCGTGTGGCGCAAATTTAACGGATTCTTTGGATTTTTATTTATGCATACACATACTCGCTTGAGCGAAGCAAATGTTCAATTTTGCTTTTACACTTCATTTGTTTAAATTAATTTTTAGTAACATATACATTTTAATTACCATCCAGTTATTTGAATTAATTTTTAACATGAAAGAAAAGTGAAAACCCACGCATCATTTACGAGTGAATCGCTCGCGATGGGGAAACATATTCGAACCAAAAAAACGGATTAAGCGTAGTTCCCAGCGGCAAAAACAAAACAACGCGTAGCATCGTGAAAAAGAGCTGAAAATTCTCGCGATTATGGCCGTACAATAAGAAAATCTGGATCACGGCGCAGCTCGGTTGCGAGAACGAATTACCAACATCGCGGGCAAAAGCGGGCAATCAGGGCGTAGGTAAAGCACATTCAGACGTACACTCACGTATCCGCAAACTGCGGAGAGGTCCGGCGTGTTCAGAGAAACGGACAGAGAGGTGTTTCAGCAGCTTTCGCTGTTCGCGCGCAGAAAGCCGTAATACAGAAGCTCTGCAGCGATAATTAACATATATTCGCATGCTCCTTAAGCGTGACGGGAGCATGACCGGAGGCTTCGTCGGTTTCGTGAAGAGAGATTAGCATCATAAAGGCGAGAGAGAAACAGTTTCCACTGGGCGAGAAGACGCTCCTCAGGCGAGAGACGCCTCACGCGTTCGTGCGTGCGCGCTCGCGTGCATTCCACGATATATTGTACGGCATTTCATGAAAATGCGAGCCGAGTTTTTTTTTTTTTTTTATTCTTTTCAAAACTATACTTCCGCCGTTCGTTGTGTGTCTATGTATTTCGTATTCTCTTGAATCTTTTTTTTTTTCAGTATTAGACGACAGACGCGCGCTATTAAAAGCCACATTACGATATTCACTGCCGGTATGTATTGAAAATCCATATAGTTCAAAAGTTACATGTACTATAGATTTTCAATATTAGAGAGAGAGAGAGAGAGAGAGAGATAAGAGAGGATCTGATGCGTTACTCGATTTTCTATGTTGCCGTTGTTTTTCGTGAAAAAGTTTGAGCGAATAGAATTGGATTAAACAAGGCATGCTCTATCTTCATAATATTCATCTAGATAATTTGTACAGTTACGGGGATGCTTATGTACATTAAAGCTGTTTTCGTGTTTCCTATGGTAATATTTTGTATTTATCTAATAATTTAATCAGAGAGGAGTGCAAAATATGTATATACGCGCGCGTGTAATATTTTCTTTCTTTATTTTGCTGTGAATTTGTACGAAATTATCTACAGGGAATTTCTATTAATGCGTAATGGCTTCGTCTAAAAATATCCAATTTTGTGTTTTACAACGGTTTTTGTGTCAGTCGAAGCAAGCAAAGTGCACGATACAGTTAAATGTACAATGAGCTAATTAATTAACGCCGCTGATTACTTAATGAAGTACTTTGTTTATAACATTGAAAATTCAATTAATATTTCTTAACTCTCGTTCGTTTCGTGCAAGCGAATATCTGTATAAATCACAAAAACACGCATGTGTAAGCATGTGAAAGAAATTTAAACATTATGTAAAAAGAAAAACAGAGAATTTCTGCGTAACGCAATGTTCTGCTTTCGCATTTTTCCATAGAAATAATCAAAATTCATCGATTACACTGGATTAATCTCGCGGCAATGGCAAACCGCAGATATCAAATCAACACTTCTCATTACTTTCAAATCTATCAATCTGCGCTTATTGATTCATAATCACGGTACGTGAAACCTTCGCATATTTCCGCATGTAACCGACTTTCCCGTGCAAGGAAATCGAAGACCGCTATCACTGACAACTTTGATAATCAACGGGAATACGCGTATTTGTCTTATCTGTTTTGTGCGTAATAATTCTCGTCGTGATCAATCGTCATAATCATCAGATATCGCGCGTTTTCCGCATGATCGTAGAAATGCACTGTGAGACGAAGGAGAAAAGATCTTTTATTCGTGCGAATTCCTGATACATCAAATGAGAATTTTTTTTATACACGCGTGCGCAATCATTCTCGTCAATTTAATGGTTTTTCTTTTTAAATTTCCGCAGCGATTATGGGAAAAAGGTCCGCGCGAAGCGACGGAAGTGGTCGGACCGGTGCGAGTGATTCATCGGTACGTCAATATGCCGGAGCAGTCCGCGGAATTTTATAACGAGACGACGAAAAAGATTGAAGAGGTAAATATCAATTGTTACTCCGTGATTGTAGTCCGAAAGAAAAAATTGTCGTTCGGATTTACTCAGGATATTACTTTTCGACAGGTGCGCGGCTGTGTACCGGCCATGGGCTACAGCTTCGCAGCTGGCACCACAGACGGGCCCGGTTCTTTCGCCTTCGAGCAGGGAACAACGACGTCAAATCCGTTTTGGAACGCCGTGCGAAATTTCCTGGCCGCCCCGACCGAGGACGACATTCGCTGTCACTCTGCGAAGCCTATTTTACTGGCCACCGGACGAGTAAGTTTATCTGTTTTTTTTTCTTGGTTGTTTTTTTCTCCGCACAGTCCACATTGTGTGTCTCAAATCTATCACCAGTGTGTAATTAGTATTGCCATTAGTGTGCAATTAGATGTACGATTAGCGCGAGATGCAATGATTGCGTAGACGTTGGAGATTTTTCTCACATGATACTCTTCTGTACGAAGAAGTACTGACAATAAAATTCAGGGGAACGTAAATTATCGCGTTCCGATAAGGTAACGATTTGCGATTCGTGTGGAAAACTGCTAAGCGTCACTTAGCGGTTACGCGCGCGATTTACTGCCGTGTAATTAAAAAAAAACGCCTTGTAAAATATCGACATCGCGTCGACAACGGCGCTTAATCACCGAGTTACGTTTTTCCGCTTGTTTCAGATGAGACTGCCGTACCAGTGGCAGCCGAAGATCGTTTCGACGCAAGTCGCCATGATCGGCAGCGCGTTAATCGCCGGTGTGCCCGGCGAATTCACGACAATGTCCGGAAGAAGATTGCGAGAGGCCATCAAAACCGTCGTGAACGATGCGTTCGACGACGAAACGTTCGTAATAGTCGCGGGGCTTTGCAATACGTACAGCGATTACATAACCACGCCCGAGGAGTATCAAGTAAAGAGTGTTCATTGTTATTGCCAAATGTATGCACTTGCTCGCTCGAAAGAATCGAGAGGACTACTTGGGAGGCTTCCACGTGGAACACGCGAGTCCTACAAAATTTTCTATTTTGCGTAGCGCGTGCATTTTTTCTTTCGGCGAAATAAAAACTGCGAAGTAAAATTGTTATAGAAGTATAAAATCAGGTCCGAGAAACGCGCGTTTCTCATTCCACGTCACGCGCGCTTATTTCGTCATGAAATGCATAATGCATATAATAGTCGCTGAATTATTAACTTTCAGATTCAGAGGTACGAAGGTGCATCGACAATATACGGACCGCATACGCTTACAATCTATTTGAAGCAATATCAAGAGCTCGCACAGGCAGCCGTTCAAGTGAGTAAATAGCGAAATTATGCGCAACATGAAAAGTGCATTTTTAAGTGTATCTTTACGAGATGCTTTTTCTCCGTTAATATTTTAGAAAATCGGCGACGCCGTTTCGAAAGTTATTTTATTATTTTTAAAAAGCACCTTGCCAGAGATTTTTTTTTTTTTAATTTATTTCATAAGAAAATCATCTCTTAAAATAGTTTATGCCATTGTGTGCGAACGCTTGTGTAAGTTCTCTTTGTAGTTCGCATATTCCGCAGAATGAGATTTTTCGTAAGATTTGCATCGAATCCGTTATTGTCGCGCAGAAAAAAAGAAAGTTTTGCTGGAATAGCAGAAAACATGAGTTGCTCTATGGCCAGCAAGAAAAATTCGCTTGAACTTTGTGTCAACAAAATGTTTTTGGCGAGACAAAAAATTTTAATAGATTCAGCGGCAAGTTTTCCTTGCCGCTATACATATAATAGCAAAACTTTTTCCTTTCAGCGCCTGTATAAGATTAATACCCAACAAAACGCGCCATTTTCTTGTTGTCTTCCGTATTACAGAAGCGAACGCTTTCGCCGGGACCGTCGCCTCCAGAGCTTCTGCAGAATAGACTGATTACTCTTGTTCCTCCTGTGTTGTATGACACCCCGAAATGGGGCTTCAACTTCGGCGACGTGACACAACAGCCGGCGCAGAAAGTCGTGTCACCCGGTGACACGGTCACAGCAACTTTTGTAAGTCAGTCTCTCTCTCTCTCTCTCTCTTTTTTTGCATCGTCACTTTACAACAACGATATATTTCAGTGAATCGTTTCAAACCGTCGCAATAGCCGTCGACAAACGTTGCGCTAAATCCGCCGTGCGTCGTGTGTATATGGGTGTTACATGAAATACCAACGTAATTGAATTCGAACACAGATCAAACCGTGTACGCAATTCCATTTTGAAAATGACGATGTAGGTTGCTTCGCGAGCCATCGAGGACGACGACGCTTACCGACGATGCGAAATCGACCGATTGCTATGCGAGCCGTGCGAACACCGACTGTGCGTCTATAAAAACGTAATAATGAACTCTTAATATTGCGCCGGGCATTACAAATCGCGTTTGATGAACGTTGATTATATGGTTAATAAATGCGTGCGCGCGCGCAGAAATTATAGGAAAACGCGCGCGTCCGCGATATTATTAAACAATAATTATTACGACTAGTATTTTTAGTTCGACTGTTATCTTAAATTTGAATTATTACGTTAATTTTTGCTAAACATTATGAAATCGAGTGTTTTTATCGAAACGCGCGACACGTATGAATGCGTATTTTCCGTAGTGGAAATTTCCGCCGAGCGGACAGAATTGTTGTTCTATCTGTATTACAGGCATGATGAGGAACGCCGAAAAATCGAACAAAAGAGGACAAGTCTATTTCCCCCGATCCGTCACACACCCTCTTTATTTCTTATAGCCTCTCCAAGGCCAAGATAGAGCTCACAACACGGATAAATAACCGAGTAAACGGACATATAATTTCAACTATCAACAATTAGTCTCAAATTTCTCGCAGATATGTGTAATTACTCGATTAATTATTAGTTATATATAAATAATTAAAATTATAATAGTATATCAATTTCGTTAATCACACATTATGTTATCAATAAGCTGTGAACATTGACGAGGAGTCGATCTAATTATGTGCTAATTAATTTTGATACGTATGTCATTATCGATTTTGCAACGTCACTCGTTAGCCGACAAATTCTCGAATTTTCACGTCTGTGTCGATGAACATCGATATAGAGCGACAGTTAGTAGTCGCGCGTCGATCTTTCTGCGGCGGAAATCGTCGTTCGACATTAATCGCGGCGGATTCGCGGTTTTTTTTTTTTTTTATCGCGATCGCGCAACGAAAAAATAGGTTTGCCTTTTGCGAGCGAGGATTAAGTAAATTGCTTTCTGGCGATAATTTCCGGCGACGGAAGAAAACGAGATGCGCGATGCACTCGTGAAAAAGTATACGAGAGTACACAAATCAATCATGATCCGTGACTTACGGCGAGAATCGCATTTTGCATGTACACTACGAGGTCATTTCGCAACTTTCCCAGCCTTGGCTCTCGTATCGATCTCTCGGAAAAACTCTCTCATAGGAAAGCTGCTTCTGATGTCATTTAGCTTCACGACACGTAAAACACGTTTCGACGATTTTTGGTGCAATTAAAAGCGCGTATTTTGCGGCGAAGAACTCAAAGCTCTTTCTAAATATAGATATTCATATTAATATATAAATTGATATTAATATGCAAATAACATAGTGATCATTGCGGTTGATTGCAATTGGTGCGGATAAATGGAGTGAGAGAAAATCAATTAATATCGTAATTGAGTAATTATGTGGCGTGTGTATCGTGCAGGTTTCCGGTCATCCACGTAACAACTTGATGACGGATAATACGTTCCTAAGCGTGGAGCGATTGGAGGACGATGAAGTTTGGGTGTCGGTGGCGACGGACGCCGATTGGAACACCAAGTACGCATTACACGTTATTGCAAAATTATTTTGACAATAATAATTCCAAAAACTGACAAATAAAAGAAAGGAAAAACTATTTAGTACAGATGTTTTTGTTTTTACTTTCGTTATACTTTTAGATTTGAATGGACGAGGACGTCTATGGTACTAGGATCGAGTGAGGTGACCGTCACGTGGCAAGTCCCGCAGGATGCGTTGCCGGCCACATATCGTCTCAGACATAATGGGTATTATCGCTACATCCTCGGAAGCGTGTATCCTTACTACGGCGTTTCCAATAGTTTCCAAGTGAGTTTCCAAGATAGTTTCCAACGTCGCGCTAACTATTCGCGAAGCATTTGGAAAATATATTCGGTGCATTATCGTAAAATTCAATCATTCGACAACCGTTATAACTGCGAAAACGCAACTGAACACATTGTATTTGCTTTTTTGTTTACAGGTGGTAGTTCCTGCATTGAATATCCGTAGGCGTTACTATGGATAATCGCTTGATGCATCTCTCTCGCGTGCCTTTCTTAGACGATAAGAAAATCATTACGCTTAATTTCTGACGAGTCAATCCTGTATTGTAAACAAATATTGATCAAGCCGAGAAAATTTACAAAATTATGCAAATTTATATTTTACGTATTATGTTTTACGTATAAATTTGCATAATTTTGTAAATTTTCTCGGCTTGATCAAATTTATATTTTACGTATAAATTTGCATGTATAAATGTTCATTTGAGTGTAAATTTGGCTGAATTTTTCTTATTAATCATGTGATATGTATATTTGTTTGTTGTGTAAATTACGAGCTTTTTTTATAACATGCCGTGTAAATAAACTAACTCTGTTCTACAAGTAGAAATAAGCTACATATAAATAAGAAGTTATCGTAAAATCTTTACACATACAAATGCACATACGAGCCAAATTGTGTTCTTTGAACAAATAGTTGTTTTTTCGGACTTTGTGTCACGTTACACAAATTTTGTTAAGATATGATGCGTGAAATTATTTCCGAGCTTGATATAAAAAATTACTGTTTATACTGAAACGTACAAACATTTAATCTATTAAGCGATAAATAAATTTAGCTAGAAATAAATTTCTATGTTATAAACACGTCGTTTACAAAATTTCACCTGTTTACTCGAGCATCTTTACAAAGCAGAAACATTTTGCAAATCGCAGAGAGTTTAAAGAACTGAGAGAACGTTGAAAAGATATTGTGAGGCATCTAAAAGAGAAGTTTAAGGCGAATTCGAAAAATTCAATTTAAATTCGGGAGAATAGTGAAATCGACTACGGTGTTTTGCGGAATTTTGCTTTAGAAATTCAGAGGAAAAACGTCTTCTCTCGCGGAGACATATTCAAACATTATTTTGAAAACTATTTTTGCGATCGAATTTACTTATACAAAGATTCCTTATAAAAAGAAACTAACAGAGAAACATATTTGATATCTGAAGTTCCAGATCTGTATATAATAGAGCCAGTGTATAATAGAGTAATATAATATTATTCCGTTGTGCCAGCTGTGATTACGTGATGTAATTCTATTGTATCGTATTGCGACAATATCACAGCAGCGAGCATGGCTGGTTTTGGCCTAAATTTATTGTATTATTCTTGTTGCATTATATGTTTCAATTCTTTATCACAATGTTTGATATAATATTTGATATCGCATACCATAGAGTATTTAAAATAATATTTACATTTTCAAAGATGATATTTTCTTGACTAATGATGTAACCAATTGCAGAAAGGGAAGAAAGAGAAAGAGAGAGAGAGAGAGAGAGAGAGAGGGGGAGAGAGAGAGAAATCGACGCAGCAAGAGAATTCCACCGAGACATTCTGATTATCGAACGGTTAACGAGCGAAGTTTCTGCAGTTTAAGTCTAATCAGTACGTTACGCAATTAATTTGACGCTTTAGCTTTCACATTCCGCGGTTTAGCGGCATCACTAATTGCAATTGCCGTTTTTGTATAGATATAATAGTTACAAATATAATAAATTGAGAAAGTTCGTGAGAAGATCAACCGCTGTTCCTGATAAGTTAATTAGAAGACGCGTGTTTGCCGACGAGTCAATTTTCTTGCTTTCAGACTGCTCTCGATAGCATCGTACAGAATATGGCATCAAACGAAGTAATATCGAAGCAGGGACACGTAAAACGTTTGTTTGTTATTTATCTCCAGACCGTTAATGCGCTAGTTACTTTGTACTTCGCTATTGCAAAGAAAATTACTCGACAATGTACACGCGCGTTTTATCGAAAGCTCTTGAAATAATAATGACATTTTCTTTGACGATCTCGAATACTTATCGTCCGCAATGTGTTACATGCGAACAACGTTAGAGGCGTGTGGAACTTGATATCGTCGAGATACTTTTCTATCGCATGGGATGATATCGCGCGAACGTGCGTTCTCGCGCAACAAATTGGAATATTGCGCGTAATGTCTCATATTCACAATTTTCATGTAAATTAAAAATTATTACTATCATGATGATTTTTTTGTTCAATGCCGGGATGTAAATGCGGGGGAGATGTATGTATTATCGCGCGGCCAAATCAGACTCACATTTGTTTGTGTATCAGGTATCAGAGAAAAAAGTTGAGCTTTCTATGTTTCGAATAAATTCTTAAACGTAAATCATCCTCCTTCTCTCATTTCTCAAGATTTTTCTCGAATAATCGTTTTTTTTTTTTTTTTTTTTTTTTATACGTTGAAGAAAGAATATGTGATGTCGAAGATATCTGCGACTGACGTTCTTTTTTTTTTCGAAGACAAATAATTTTTCTTTCCTTATTTGCATCATGTATATGAATACGATTACAGATTCTCTTGCGGAGCATCTGTTCCTCTTCTTGCTTTTATATTGCACGATTTAGTTTGCATCTTGGATCGCGGTATTGGATATTAAAGAATAATAATTGATTGAGCCGAACGACATTTTGATACGAAACGAACGCCGTGTATGTAAACAACTACAATATCAGCTTGTGTATGAAGTAACGTGCAAATTTGTAATTCGCTTAAATAATCAACAATATACAACTCGAAAGTCTGGCAATTTAAACGTCACGCGCCATTGCGCGTCATTACGCGCGATTAATTTCGCGTCCGACAGGCCGTGTCTACTGAGAGGACACGATCTGCATCGACACGATAATCAATTTTCGACAAAGATAACAGTCGCGACTCGTGAACGTTAAAGTCGCGGTAAACGACCGATGTTTCGGAGCAAGAACTGTTTCTGACAAATGAGGAAAGTAATTGGTTATTCACGGAATGTCCTTTAAAGGGAGCCGAATTGAATGTCATCGAGTCGACGAAAATGGTCATGTTGCATTACGTGCGGATGGATCTCGAGTACAACTCAAGATTGTCATCGTGGATCGTGAGAACACTGGCGAAAGATACGATGCCGTTCATTTTTGTTTTGATAACGTTATCGTTCTCGAAACAAGTTGACGTAGACTTCGTGACGTTGTTATAAGAATAAGATCGGAAAATCGGATAATCCATCTCGACGTCGTAATAATGGAATTTGATAACTCAATTATGTTCGCGATTTTATTTGACAGCAATATTTAAGTCAATGTTACCAGCGACTTCACTTTTTTAAAGAATTTTCGCGTTTTTTTTTTTTTTTTTTTTTTTTTTTTATATCATTGTCTTGTAAAATACATTCGCATGTTTAAAGCGTCAACTTTACTGAATAAAATAAATAAATAAATAATTTACAGTTTTGCACGTGTGGAACAAACGCACTGCGCATTTTATAGTTTGCTTGCTTTTTTTCGCGCGATTTGAATTTGGCATCGTCACGACTTATACATGCGCGTTTTTTATACAACAAAGCGCCTGTGCGGAAGCGCACGCGATAAATGGAAAACTTCCTAGTAGCTCTCTTAGCCATTAGATAATTGCCCGTAGCGTATTTCTCAACAAGTTTTTATATATATATATAAAGGCATGATTAAATCTTCTCTCTTTCTTTGTAGTTACGCGTGAATCTTGAGAGATTACTTCAAGTTTTAATTATTTTGAAAATATAATGGCTGCTTTCTATCTCGTTTAATTAAACATTTTATAATGAAAAACGTGAATAAACAAACATAAAGACATATTCGACAAATAACAACGTTAAACCGGATTAAATGTGGCAACATTTAATGAAGCTGCAGGAAAAGATGCAAATTAAAACGAGAAAAAATGCTGCAAGTCGGTAATTAATTGACGTCGTTAACATGTATCTAATTTGCAATACTCTGAAAAGAAAAAATTTCTAGAAGAAATTCATTAAGACGACAAATTCTATCCTTTCTTGAAGAAATTGCTACATCCGTGGAAATTGTACTACTTTAATTTTACAATTGTCTTTTTGTTTTATCAAGCTATCAAATAAATTAATGATTTTAAACAACTGATCGCTCTTCCCATTCGAGAAGTCTGTTGTATCTGTTTGTTTCAACGACTAAAATATGCAAAATGCGAGAGCATTTCTACTTTTCGCGCACTTTGAATATAATAAAAAAACTCCGCGGTTAAAACGATACTGTTTCATTCAACCAGAAGCTCAAAGTTTACGCATAGATGCATTGCATATTCTATTTAGGATCTTCATGCTCTTCGAAATGAATTATAGATAAATGCATGATGAAAAGTGGAACGCTAAGTAGGAAGAAAGAATGGGAAACTTAAGCTGTTGTATAAATGTATAGATATTGTCTGATCTATAAGAGAAAAAGTGAAGACAACTGAGCAAACTTGTTAGGATATCTCGGTTGCAAATAAGGGTCGCCATAAAACATGACCGTGCTCAAATCGCATAAGAAAAAAAAAAAAAAAAAAAAAAAAAAAACATGGAATAAACCTGAGATTTTGTCACCGGTCCGGAGAGCTGTCTGTCGGCGGAAAAAGAACATGTAAAAAACCGGGAAATCCTGGCGAGATTCGAGAGAAGAGAGAAACACCGGCGCGCCAGCGCTGAACCTGCTAGATAGACGGACTGCCGGCGTCCTTTGGCGCGTCGCGGCGACGACGCCAGTCGTGATTCGGCCGGCGCTCGTGTCGGTGCATGAGCAAGACAGTACATCGTTCTTTGGTCTGATACCGAAGCAAAACAAACCGCGAAACCAGAGTTTCTTCCGAGTAGAGCTTTTTTACCACGTGTGTCAGTCGCCTGACACACACACACACGAAGCCCGTAAAACGCTTTGCGTAGATCTCCAAAAATTGAAAAACAAAAAAAAAAAAAAAATTCAAATTTGATGAAAAGCTGCGTGTGACGGTCGATCTGTTTTTGTTTCACTTTGAGAAACGCTTGAGGAACGCTTCGAGTTGCGTATATACGCAACTCGAGTCTGAGTGTGTAATTCTGTAACAAAATAAGTGTTACAACGAGTTATATTGCACGAAAAGGTCTTGCAACTTATAGAAAAACTAGACAAGTTAATATGTGATCTCCTCTTCGGCGTATGTATATTTAGGAAATTGACTCTAGAATTTAATCAAAAGAGAAATCAAGTTTCGCTCGGTTTGGTATTTTCTTAAGGAAGATATCAATTTTGTCCACGAAGACAGAAGAAAACAAAGATAACGTAACTGGAACAACTTAACCGAAGAAGAAGAAGAAGAGAAAGAAGAAGAATTTAACCCTGCTTGCACCAAATGAAAATTCCATTAACTCCGATTGACTATCAACGAAACAGAAAGAACGCTCCAATTTCGCCACAAACTATCGGAAAAGAACCAGCTGTGCCGCGTTTGTCGTGATTTTCACAGAATGCGAGAGAACTTTCGGAACGGACAGGAACTACTTTTCGAGCATCGTCCAAAGTGAGCGAGAGAAATCGCAATGACATCCACCCTAGCGTCGATCATTTCGTCGAACAGCACAGCCTACTCCGACATCTCCTACAATGACATCTCGTCATCTCCCGGATTCGAGCACTTCAACAACACCTATGCGGACGAGACCAAATTGTCGCCCGACTCGTACCGCGACTCGCTGTACGTGGTGATACCGGTGACGATTATCTACGCGTCAGTTTTTCTCACGGGCATTATCGGCAACGTCAGCACGTGCATCGTGATTGCACGCAACAAGTCCATGCACACAGCCACCAACTATTATCTTTTCAGCCTAGCGGTGTCCGACCTGTTGCTGCTGGTGTCGGGCCTGCCGGCGGAGATGTACATGGTCTGGTGCAAGTACCCGTACATCTTCGGCGAGGGCTTTTGCGTGTTGCGCGGCCTCGCGTCGGAGACGTCGACGAACGCGTCGGTCCTCACGATCGCCGCGTTCACCGTCGAGAGATACGTCGCTATCTGCCATCCGTTTCTCTCGCAAACCCTGTCCAACTTGTCGCGCGCGATCAAGCTGATCCTTGTCATCTGGCTGGTGGCACTGGGATTTGCGTTGCCGCAGGCACTGCAATTCGGCGTGGTTAGACACAGCAGGCACCCCGACATAGTGATGTGTACAGTGAAGAGAATCATCGTCAATCACTCGTTCGAGCTGTCCACATTCCTCTTCTTCGTGATACCGATGTGCCTGATCACGTTCCTCTACGTGCTGATTGCCCTTAAGCTAAGAAAATCAAACATGATGAAGCCCGTGCCGGGCAGAAACGAGTCGATGAAGAATTGCAGACACCAGCCGGGAAGATCGTCCAGGAGGGTGTTGAAGATGCTAGGTGAGTGTGTCACGTTAAAATCTCGTTTTTATTTGTGACATAAACAGTTTATCTTTTGAGAGAAGAATTCACAGTTGGATCGGATCTATTTTGAGATCGATAAGATGCAATGAGACACAGTTGTTTTTTACGCGAATTTATTTCTTTGTACATAATTTACGCAATAAAAAGGTAGCCATTAAAATCAGCGTTTTTAAATTATTTAAATTTTAAATGTAAATATACTTAAACAATTCAGCAGAATATAAATATTTATCGCATCAGTACAACCGTGATGCGTAATGATCGCACAATTACTCTTGTAAATGCGCTTTACTGCCTCATGATGTATGTCACTATGATACGACAAAAGCATGTAATTAAACCGGTGACATTGATTCGGGTGAAACAATAAACTGTTACTATTAAAATTTTCATGTACATTAAATTAAGACAATGTACACAATATTTCGATTATTTTTAATATAATTTTAAAATACTTTTGATATAATTTTTAAGAACCTCTATATTATTTTAATTGATGTTGTCTATTGTATTTATAGAAGTTGTCTGTAAATACTATTTGTAAAAAAAAAAGAGTAGTTGCAAAGAATTGCAGATAGTCGTCAATCAACTGCAAATAATTTTGGACGGAAAACGAAATAAGTTTTCCGATACAATTAATGTACATTTCAATAGAACATCGTCAGAAAAAGTGTAAGTGGAAAGTACAGATTTGCTTAAAAATTTACTTATATATATATATATATATATATGTGTGTGTGTGTGTGTGTGTGTGTGTGTTTCATTCAGTTTTGCAGATTTCGCAGAACCTTCGCGGGAACTTTCGTTTTCCGTTGAGAATATCAATAGATTCTAAGTTTACTTTGAAATATTCAACATCAATACAAATGTCGCACAATTAACATTAAATGTCAAGAAAGCATATATAACTTTTCTGCAACGTAGTATGCAAAATTGTGTCAGGTTTTATGTAACAATGCCGTGTATGCATCTAAGGTTTTCAACGAAATGAAATTTCGACGTGCGACACGTAACTGCGAAATTTCCAGTTCCATTCTCGAATTCCTGTAATTTCGTCAAGCGAGTTCGTTAAATATGTACACACATGTTTCTTCCATACTCGATTGTTATAAAAAAAGCATTAACTCGAATCAAATATAGAAAAGCATCCGCTTTTGTTTCACGTTTCAAAAGTTGATGGTTTTTTTTACTTTCATTTTACACGGATCGAATGTGGAAAAATCGGTCGCCCGCGCACGCAGAAAACCCTCGCGATTATTTGCTTGGTTTTCGACTATATGTTTTCTATATAGGAAAACAAACAGCGCACTTATTTTGCGCAGCGCGCACATATTTATGCACTGTTTTTCATATTGTGTCACTTCCTCAGACAAACAGATCACAGTCACCATCTCTGTGTGTATCGATCGAATGTGCAAGCTCGAAATGAGAACTCATTAGGTCAGTAGTTATTCTTATGCGGTCGATATTCCGTCATTGGATCTTTAACTGTCGCCGAGCTCTGAATTGAATCACAATCACTTTTGCGCATTAGAACGGCATTAGAACGTTTGATATATGTGACACGACTAAATTTATCTTAGTTTCAGACAATACACGGAATCTACATTATTGTAATTTGATCGTACGTGTTCGAATTTCTCGGACGTTAGGTAAAGCTAATAGTTGATTGACAATTCCGCGTGACACCGACAGGAGACTTCTAAAACTCGATAACGATCCGTGTCTGGAAGACTAGACGACAGTTTTTCTTTTTTGTGTCTTTTATTTTACTATGCACATACATTTTTTGGACAGACAACAATGTCGCAGACTATTGTGGTTGAAAACACTTTTATTGTATTATTATTGTCGAGACGATGCTCGATTGATAAAGTTTTTTTGTAACAATATGTATTATAATATCCGCGTTTTTTTACACATAATATTTATAAGCATTTACTAAAACATGTCTACTCATTAAACACGTTATTTAAAAAATCTTAAGTTTCCTTATCTCTTATCGTGAATAAAAAATTATTACTCTTTCCAATCGCGCGCATCTACAAGCGCATTTTTTGCTGTATTTTGTGCCTTTGTGTTGCAATATAAGGGAAAATTAATGATCAATTAACGCGATATCTCCAAGAAATAATAGCGATTTACGGTCGCAAGTCGTTACTTTACCTGCTACAATAACGAAGTTGCGTTCCGCTGAGTTCGAGACAAAATGCGTTGAAATCAACGTTGTCTTTGAAGAGTTAGTTGCGCGATAATCGAATGCAAAGACATTTCGCCGAATAAAAGATTCGTTTCTACAGAGCGGTAAAATGCATCTATTTGCACATAACTTGATTTGATGACGCGCAACGACTTGTAAAGCATGTTGAATTGGATTTTATGCAAGTGGAAGTTAATCTAATATCGTCGCGCCAACATTGAACGCGGATACAATTAAATTTCGCATCCCGTTCACGGTTCACGTTTCATTCCTTCCACGGTATTCTACTTGTGAAAATCCTCTTTCAATTGTTTTCTACAAAATTCGAAACAATTTATTTGCCATCCTGCAAGTATCTTGTATCAATTTAATCCGAGATTTTTAATTTAAGGTTTTTTTTTTTTTTTTTTTTTTTTTTTTTTTTTTTTATTCGAATCAAATAATTTGAGTCCAAAGTTCGACTTTTCGAATCGATTCGGAGAATCATCAGAAAATTCTCTGCAGTACCTATCATTCACACGCACACACACAAGTACAATTACTTCTCTTTAATTTCACACATTTCAATCGTTCTAAACTTTTTTCTGTCGGATGTGAATAAATAAAGCAATCAGCATGAGGAATTCGCTGTAATCATACGTGAATAACATGAAAAATACGTCGCCGTCGTGCACACATAACGATCCGGTCATTGAAAACAAATTTAATTCTTTTTCACTGTCACGTGAAATGCAGAACCAGCAATTTCTATAGAAACTGCATCAATTTCCCACTGAAAATTAAAGCTATTGCTGAATCAACTCCGCAAGACGTGCATTGAAACAATGCAATCTAATTATTACGCGCGAAATATCCTGTATAAATTCGAAATTTTTCAACTGAGATTTCTTTGGCAATTAACTTTCAAAAGGATATTAAAAAGAATATGCGTATAAAACGCCGTTTTTTAAATTTCTTTCTTTCTTACTGACGTTATAAAACGTAATAATTTATACACAAAGAGCAACTTTGTTCGAACGTTTTACGCACGTGTAAAATTTTTCCGCTATTCTTTGATAAATGTTATCCGTAATACAATAAATTACCGATATACGATAGCGAAGGCGAATTGTCTGTTGCGCAACCTTAAACGCGCGTAACACCCGCCATTAAACGCCAGAATAATGTAACAGAACTGTCGTCCTATATATTATCGTTTATCATCCGATCGCGAAGAATGAGACATTGGTTCGGCGAAAACGGTCAGTTCGCAATTATCGAATAATAAAGACACACGCTGAGACCGGGAGAGAGCAATTTACGCTTTTGTCAATAGGACACCGAAAGTTTTCATGTGTCTAATTAATTTTCCCACTTTGCTCAGCCGTAGCATGAAGGGCTTCTTGTCGCGCGCGATGGACACAATAAAAGTTAACGCTCGTGAACGCGCGCGCGCGTGAACTCACTCGTGACTTTCAATTTTGTTTTTGTTTTGTTTTCGAGCTCTCTCTCGATCAAATTTCATATCAATTTAAATTCAATCGAGGAATACTTACAGGTACCGACAATAACAATTATCGGAAAGTTCGCGTGATGAGAATAATCGCGAATGATCGATGGGAATGCATCGGTAGAGCACGCCCGGGCTACATTAAAGCAAAAAATATATAAATGCCTTCTCTCTTTATTGCACTGTGTTCAACACTGATAATTTTATCATCTACGCGAATGCACACGCTTCTTTAATGGCGGTTTGATAACTATAAATAAATGAGCAAACGATTAAGGTGATATCGATACGTTGATATCGATTTTCAGTTGTTTCAGGATTGTTCTAATTAACATGGTAAAATGTGAATTAAACAGTTCGCCGATGAAACGGTCGATAGACAAAACCGTCAGCACACACAATGACTTGTTTGTAGAACTTTCGATGTTGCTTTATGACCGCGTAACGAGCGCGCCCGGAGAACACTCACATTTGTTTGTAGACTTTTAATTAAACTTTTATTTAAATTGTTTTTCTTGACTGGAATCGATTACCGGCGCGCTCGATTTACACAGTCGCGTTTCCGTGTCAAATAATGATAATTGCACATTTTTCCGACTTGATCGTCAATTCAGCAACGTTAAATTTTATCTGTTGCGATTGGCAAACAAAAATGTTTGAAGCGATAAAATCGTCTCGTATATTGTGTAACATTCCATCGAAGACACGCGCCGGTAATATTTGATAATAATCTCTTTATTGATAGGTTATTTATTACTACAGGAACAGATCATCTGTCGCGCTCTAATCGAACACGAACATTAGATCCGACAATATAACAAGCTCATTCCGATAAATAAATATTACTGACATCAATCAGCTTGATACGCGTTAATGATCATGCTGATTGATTGATTAAACTTCTCTGATAGGCGCAGATTAATTACAGAGTGATCTAAACACGAATCTGTGTAATTATAATTGTCTCAATATCGCTGCTGTAAAAAAAACCTGGTCTACAAAAGAAAAATGATACTTGTAAGAGAGACGTCATCAATTTTTACTTATATTTAATAAGTTTTTTTCATATTTTTGTTGATAAGAGGATAATTTTTGCACGTAATCACGTTGAAAATCTCAATGCCATGTCCTTCAAGCGTGATTACTGACGCAAGAGATATTATTTGAATTGTCGCTGAATATTTCACGGGCATCTGAATATTCAACGCGTCTTTGCGCTTTTCGCGCTCCGTTAGTCGTACTTGAAAAACATAACGCGAGAATGCTGTAAAAAAAAAAAAAAAAAAGAAATCTTTTCTTAAGAATAAGTTGATTTCAGCTCTTGAAGAGGATGACACGAAAAGCGACATCGAGAAAGAGAAAGATTATCCGCACAGCTGTGAAAACAGGAGGGAAACTTTTCTGTAAAAAATAAGCTGCGCGCGAATGTTTTTTTACGATATCTTAGCCAAGGGAAATAAGAGTTTTCTTTAAATGACTTAAGTAAATTAATTTTGATCTCACTTTTTTTTACGTAAAATTATTATTTTCACTTTTAAGCAAAAGCAAGCTTACGAAAAATATTTTATACATAAGCAGAAGGTTGAAAAAATTTAAATTGCATTTTTCATATCTTCTTATCAACAAACAGCAATATAATCGTAAACTTTCTACAATCACATTATCAGCATGTATGACACATCGCATTTTTTATTATCTCATTATGTGACTTCCCGCATTTTTATCTACGATCACAAAAATAATATTCAGCAAATTAGCTTACCGTATAGACGTACCACAGAAACGAACAATTAAAAGTGAAATCTCATCATGAGAGGCAGAAACTCGCGGTTCATTTCTCGCCAAGTTGGCCGAAATAAAAGCACAACATGTGATATGATGACAGGCTGAAAATTATTTGAGCGGGGAAGCAAGAAGAAGATGGATAGATGCGGATTATTTGGACGAATCTCTCACTGCCTCACAGTGCCTTCGTCACAGACGGTTTGTTTCTCGTCATGGATTTTCCCGGGCGTTGGTTTTTTTTTTTATTATCCCTCGTGCGGCGTAGGTTGCACGTAATAAAGGAACGCGCATTTTCCTACGGCGCGATCGGTCGATCATAACGAACCGTTATTATTGCTCACGGCAACATAAATCGCACGTTGGAGATTATTAATCTCTTTCAAAACCGGAAAAGGTTTACTGCGATAGTCACGATTAAATTGATAACGATAAAAATTAACGATAAAATTGAAATTAAAAATAAAAAATTACCCGACACGACATAAAGCACTTTACAATGTGCGATAAATACATCAAACATTGTACATACTAACATTGTCTTCAATTATTTCGTTACATCATATAAATCACTTTATTATAATATTCCAGTGGTAATAATAATAATAATATAATAAACATTCTCAAACGTGGAAAATTACTGCTTATCCGTTTATCTGTACCGATACTCGCAAATGACGCATTTTTATATTAAAACGTGTCATATATTGTGACTCAATAAACAGCATTCCGTTCGCTTATGAATAATAATGCGCGAATATATATATTCTTCCGCAAAATTTTCCACAATTGCGTTAAATTTGTCCTCGCATCAATTAGATTCGTAACATATTAAACGTTTTCACAAAACTGAAAATAGTGTTTGTATGATTTATTTTTATTTTTTATATGATTTTCTTATTTATTTTCACTATGTATTACATATTTGCAGATTTTCCCAATATGTAATATTATTTATACTCTGAATCAATTAACTATCAAGAACTCGTTTTTTTCCGTTAAGTGCTTCCAATCAATTTCACGCTATAAATATGCAAATTGCTATCTTTATCGCACGTATCTCGCTTATAGTTCAATCTACTTTACGTTCGCATGCAAATTTCGATTGCAACTAAAAAATGTAAAAATTAGCTTCGCAAAAAAAAGTTGAAAAAAATTATAAAAGTTATACTACAAGACAGAAATAGCGTCAAAAGTTCTCGTCGTGATATTCGTGGCCTTGCAACACATTGTCTCTAAAGTTCATCGACAGACATCCGCTGCGCAGCTTCCGCGGACTTTAATCAGCTCAATTGTATTCGTGTTGTGTTGACAACGTAAGCTGTATTGACCACACACAAGTTTAATAAACTTAGCTGTTTAGCACACATGTTTCCTCGTACCGTTACTACAAGTGCCAAACTTCGTGCCAACTTCTATCTTGCGATAAGACCGTACGTTCGAATCTCACGGCAGAAATAATCGATTTCCGCACCAAAAACACACAAGAACGCGCATTAATCAGGAAGAATCGTTTAGTATCGCCTAAGCGACGCGGAAACATTTGTCACACCGCCCACTGCCTCTTTTTTTTTTCTGGCAAAGATACGACATTCGCGTGCTAGTGAATAAAATTGATAGATAGTACGTATGTACATACACATATATGAATGACGCGGCATATCTTTCTCTCTTCCTGTTTGATAAAAAAATCCGAAATTGAACGATATCTGAAACCTAGAGATTCTTACATTCATTATTTTTTTTTATACATTGTAATTTTGTTACTAATATTTCTTTGACAAAAACAGAAAATTACGGACATGATGAAAACTTGCATACTATTGTAATTACACGTGATTGCTTATATTTAAAGTGAACGATGAATGGACTTAATTAGAGTATAACAACGTTTGATCATAATGATTGCGTATGAGCAACATGCTCGTAGTATATAAAGAGTATATGTTTTATGCAGTATGCAGTGAGGAAATTTAAAGTTCTCAAAGTGCAATTTGCAATGTAAAATAAATAAAAATGGACAAAGTCTAGCAAAAGTGTTACTTTCTCAAGCGTTATTTTGTTAACTTTGTCATGTGCGATGACTTTAATGGCCGTATATTTTTGTCAATATTAATTTTGCTTTGTAATAATTTTCCAAATTTTCCAAGCTTTTTTTTATATTACATAATTATATAAAGCCACAAATTATTTTTATTACAAAGAAAATATATGTGTTTTATAAAATCTGATATTATTTTGAAAAAGAAATCTGATCGCAGTGAAACAAAGTATGAAAACTGAATATAAATTAATTGAAAATGGAACATTGCAAAATGAAAACACTAAATAAATCTAATGCGAAACATTAAATAAATCCAATTTATAATATAATGAAATAACGAATCAATTATAAATAATTAGCAATTAAACGCGATGCTATTTGAGATACGATACTCGTAAAATTTTAGTAAGATGAAAATTTTCTCAACTAGAGGTGCACATGAATTTTTTTTGTTTGTTCAATTAAGAAATATTTCAATGCCGTATGACATTTGCGGAGAGGACAAATATATTTGGGTCGCTCCATAAAAATACTTTTGCCATTAATACGATGGAAAATGCACCGCTTAATCTGTGATAGACTTTAATAACGACGTTATATACCTAAAGTGCCACATTATGATTTTTCTCCTTCTCTCTTTTCCTTTCTCTCCCTCTTTCTCTCTCTCTCTCTCTCTTTCTTTGGATGATTTCTGCGTTTCCTATTTTATTATAACAATTCAAATTTTATTATAATATTATAATATGTGCAATTATATTACAATATTAATTAATGCAGGTAAATATTAATGCAGGTTAAATATTAAGTCTGCTGGTCTATTCTTGCTCGACTATAACTTTGTAACTCAATACGTTACGCTCGGGTCTTCCAGAATGATTAAATGCTTTGAATCAATCGTGTGTAATACTGTTCATTTGCATTTTCTGTCGCGAGCAAAACTTACAATATTTTTCGATTTATTTCCATATTATTATGCGAAGTAGCTAATAGATTTTAGACGTCTCAATGCCTTTATATCGACCGTGACCGTTGATTTGATACACTATTAATCTCCGCCAGTTGACGTTCGCTTGTTGGTACGCTTTTCTATAAAATCATTGAGAATCACAAGTGCGTTTTTTATTGGTGTTCACGCTTTACTGATCTTATCGTGTCTCAGAATGATAACTCATTACGAGAACGCGCGTGTTACCCAAGTAAACGAAGATATAAAAGAAAAATCGAGATAAATAGATAATGTCACATTTGTTTAACAAATGCGACATGTGTGTTTGTTAATTTTATAAACAAAGATGCATAAAAGAAAAATCGAGAGGGACAAATGTATAATGTGCATCCGTTTAACGAATACGAAATGTACGTTTGTTAATTACTTTTATAAATTGTGTTACAGTCGCGGTCGTAATAGCATTCTGCATTTGTTGGGCTCCATTTCACATTCAACGATTGATCGCCATATACGGAACTAACACTGAGGATCATATCACATCAAACGGCCCGTGGATGGAGTTTCTTTATCTGCTGTTCACCTACGTGTCAGGAGTATTGTATTACGTGTCCACAACGATTAACCCAATTCTTTACAACATTATGTCGAATAAATTTCGCATGGCGTTTATGGTAAGCAAAACTGAATTCTGAAAATTACAACAACTTTCGTACCTCAAATAATTACTTTTACGCGTGATGTATCTCTCTTCCTTTTTTTAAAATTGCATTTAAAATAATTGTAAAAATATTAGATTACTGTAATAACAAAGATTTTTTATGACTATTATATTACAATTTGATATTTGAAATTCTTGCGTTATATAAGAATTCTTGAAAATAGTTTTCCAGTTTGAAGCCGCGTCAGTGTCATTTTCGTACCGACGTTTCGTGAATATTTCAGTTCACTTCATCAGAATTCAAGAGCAGCTTGATAGTATCAGAACAGAAATGTCCACGTCGGTATAAAAATAACTGGATTCAGATCTGACCAACATCTCCAGGAATTGTACAACAAGTTTTTAGTCTATAACAGTGTTAATATATTTCCGAGTTGTAAAAAGTTTCTTTTTAAAAAAATATATAACTGTTTCTCTTTTAAATAAATAATTATTCTCCCTTAAATAAATAATTATTTTCCGTTATATTTGTTAATGATAGAGTGAAAACGATTATACTTGTTATTTATAGTGAACCAATCCATTCTAATCTGTCTAGGAGACACTATCAAAGAGCTGCAGGTTTCCTGGATTGCCGGAGCGTCACGAACAACGATCCTACTCGAGCTTATCTCGGTCCCATCGGACCATCGGTGCGTGCGGTTCGAGGACAGGAGGAACCGGCGGAGGATCAGGCATGATGGCGGATAGCACGGAGGGTTCTGGAAATTCCGCGGAACAGGAGTGCCAAAGGCATCCCATAGGTCATCCAGAGAAGCAAACGAGATCCTCTAGCAATAGAACAAATTCGGTGCGCAAGGAAGCTGCCAAAGAAACGAGGAACAACAATATTTCGAACAACTTGCGATTGTCAACTAATGAACATCGCAGACAGGAGAGTAAACGCGGGAAAGATAGATTGAACCGCAGGAATCAGGATGTTTCGTGGCCGAGAACGACGAGATACACGAGTGTGCACATTCCAAACGTCGACGCTTCGGAGAAGAAGTGGTGGAGGTTCCTGAAGTGGCTGCCCGGCTTGAAAAATCTCAAATTTCCCAGATCGACCGTACCCGAGAATCACGTCGCCAACGAATCCGGAAATCCTCGCGAGGAGCTATCCATGACGTTGTTTATCACAAACATTCGCGACGACAACGAGCAACGACCGGTGTGAGAGGGACGAAATTATCCGCTTGAGACTACAACAAAACAGACATTTCTGCATTTATCACGCTCTGTCGTCGCGAAATTGTTCCTTGTCGAAAAAAAAAACGATACTGTATGCTTGTTGATTGCTTGCAGAACGCAACATTCAGCAAGTTTGCGAGGTCGCGATTTGAAGACTTCGTTGAAAATGAAGAAGACTGAGACAAATGATGTTTGTAGTTCCAATCTCATGTTAAATTTACAAGATTCCTAATATTCATCATATAATAAAAAGATAGGATCCTTTTCGAGATCCCTCTCGGCGAAAAATCTATAAAATTCATGTAACTGTCGCCATTTGTCAAACAGATTTTATGCAGGTTTTTTTGCTATTAGTTGATGTGCAGGTGTTTTTGCGGATGCCATCATCCGAAATTGTACCAAAAATCTATGAATAAATTTGAAGCGTCAAACACGAGTAAACATGTCAGGACCATTCCAGCGATAGATACGTGTGTCGCAAACATCGCTAACTCTTCTCGGTGACTTAATAAATCAAGCATATTGCGATGCTGATTCATAAATCCTTGCATAATATATTTTTATCATGTGCTCACTCACATTGATCATCCCATCCAGGAATTTTCTCATCTTATTCCGCTCTATTAGAGCGCGAATGATATATACGCACATTATACAGAGCAATGTTTTACTACGTGATTCTCCGGCGTTCATCGAATTTACGGGTTCGAGGAAGATTTTCTTTCAAAACGCGCGGCGCGTTCAGACTCGCTATTCGAAACTGAATTAAAACTTTGTCTTATCCTTCGCTATGCTCTCCTCTAATTGAAGTGCCAACTCTCGTTTGTTTCTGAGCAAATATTATGAAGAACAATTAACGTCTAAATTGTGAAAGTCTCGTGCGTACAATAATCATTTTAAACAGTTACAGCAAGTCCATATAGCGAGTAAAACGTGCTCTAAAATAAATTAGGCGAAGGTCAAAACAAAACGCAATTACGATAACTTTTGGCGGATATATTCAGCGAGTAATATGCGTCGCATCATATAAAAACGCGTAAGTCGCACGCGAATAGCTGCAGCGCATTCGTTGTCGAATAAAATTTAAACCCTACCTGCAAACCTTGTTTTCTTTGTGAAAATATTATACGAAAAATAATTACTTCGTTACAAAGCAAAAAAAAGTATGTCGAAGTTTGTCGCGTTGTGTGTGTTACGCATACATTTACGAATACGTACTTCGTGTTATCATAGAGTTGTAAGCGTGTTGTAGCGTGTAATTTAGCGTAAGATATTGTGATTCTTCCTTCCCGTCGATTGAACTTTGATAATGTGATTGTGTGTTTTGTTATGTAAACAACATATATGTAAGTGTATAAAAATGATTAACTGTTCTCTGTCCTGTTTTTTCTTTTCACATACGTGTATCTTACCTTAATGGATGTTGTTCACAAGTGTATGTATCGATATTTTTGATAATTACACGAGGCGCCTGTAACGCATATTGAATTCACTTGGTTTTGCTCATTTTCCTGCCCTGAGATCGTGTGTCAACTCGTGTATCCTGTAATTATTCCGCACCAAAATTCTCTATTTATTTAATTTCCACAAGTGAGTACGGTCACACGCATTTATTTTCGTATTTCCTGTTATCGAAGAGATTATTTTCGATGTATTTCCAGCGAAGAGATAAAATTATTCACAAAATATTTTGACAGCTGAGAAGAGAAATATATATTTTCCGAACTCTCGTGCACGTGGAGACGAATCGATATAGCAATATAAACCGCGATGCATCTCTCTATTATCTTTGATATATATTGAAACTATTGCAATCGAGTGATTGACTAGAAATAACAAACTAACGCGAAGAGAAACGTATAAATCGTTAAAACGCACCGCAATGAGTTTCACTAAAGTTTCATTCAAGTTTCAAGTTTATTCCATACAAAATATATTTGATTGTGATATTTTTCACGTGCGAACAATGTGTAAAAAATAAAATAAAGAATCTTTTATGTTTTTTTTTAAGTAAAATTAATTGCGAGAAAGGTTTTGCATAGAAAAACGAGACAACTGAACAGATTTGATCGAATATATATTTAAATAGTCGTTTTTAACACAAAACTATAGATATTGTAAAAATAGTTGTAACATTATATTTTTGTTTTGTGCCTAAAACATAAAGTAAAAATTGGAAACATGAAATTGTACATTTTCTGGCGTATTTAAATGCAAAATAAACCTAATGCAGAACGTATACAGTTATAGCTTGCGCTTTGCGCAATAATACCCTATAAAAACATTTTACGGAACACTTTATTTGAGATTCGCGAGTTTCAAAGACTTAATGGAACTTAAACTTAAATGGTAACTCTGAATCTTACATGTATATACACAAATACATATAAACTACTGCAAAATGTTTACAAATGACATTAAGAGGTTCTTACTACATATCAGTAGGCTTCTGTGATGTAATAACAATAATACTGGAAAACAGCTACTAAATATTGAAATACTTGTAATAAATACTTAATAGCAATAATAATAACAATCAATTTCATTATGCACAGTAGTTTTAACAATAAGAGAGAAATATATTATGCCAAAATATATTCCAAAAAAAAACATGAAGAAATAGATTTGAAAACAGTAGTTTTGCACAAAAAAAAATAAATCTTATTCCGTGAAAATGGAAATAGAAATTAATTATGTGCTTATATTCTCAATACGACAGAGAGAAAGACGATGTATAAAAAAGTATTATTTTCTCTCGCACATTTATAACTAAATGTACAAGTTGTACAAGAGACGACTTTCATATCGCACATTTTCGATTTGAATAGACGATTAAATAAGTGCGATCTCTTGCGTGTTGATTGTAATTATGCATGTCCGCATGTGATAAGAGCGGTATATATATAAATCTATATATATGTATATAGTTCTTTAAATACATATATGTAAATATTTAAATAATCTTTCGACGTATACCTGTACGGTATAGTATATATCTAACACACAAAAATTACATTTATTTGCGTATGTTACTTTTCTCTTAACATGTAAAGTTTGACATTTAAATAATGTAACAATCATATACACCGATATGATATAGTAGTAAGCGTACGGCGTGAGTGAGTGAACTTATAAATGCAGGAATGTTATCGCACGGGAAAAAAATGCGGAAAAAAACGGTTATTGTTCTGTGACAGTCTGCTCTCGAAGCTTCTCGATTAGTTTCTTCACGGTATACTTTCCAGACAACCTTTGATGTGCTGCCAAGCTTGGAGACCCTTGGAAAAATGTAATGTAGAAGAATTTGTGTAACAATTGTCGCGCGAAAATAAATCTGCAAATTGTAAAAATTTGACATATATTCACCTTCTTAGCCAGTTTAAATTGCAAGATGCAATAAGCCACCAAAGTGTCTTTCAGATCGACGACCTTTTGATGTTGAAATCTCTCGATGTCCATCATGGCTTTAGTGGAGAAAGATCTGTAAGATTATATAACAATTACGTATTTGATTTTTGTTTACGAAAAACAAATTTAATCAAAAAACTGTAAATGTTGTCTCACTTTAAATCTTCGTCCACTTGCTTCACGACTTCGTCGTGTTGCGCGATTCGCTGCTCTAGTTGAATAATCTTTAGTTCGCGAACCTCTTCGGTATCCACGGAGCCGAACAAACGTGACATCAGGCCAGCTTTACCTTGAGAGCAAACTTTTATCGTCTTTGCGCGAATTTACGAAAAATAATCTGCATGTGATATTGTGTGGTCGCACATGTCGCGTACCTTGCATAACTTTGTCTTTCTGTTCGAACGCCGCAGTCAGAGCGTCGTGAGCCTCATCCTTGGCCAATTGTAGGGCTTCCCTGCGTCTAACTACAGCCTGCAACGCCGACGCACCAAAGAGCCACTCCTTGAGCTGATCGGCTATGAGCTCTTCTTCCTCGAGAGTGGTATCTATTGTTGCCGCTAATGAGTCCAAGTAGTGTCCCGATTTCTAAGAAAACAGGCTGTAATGCGGTGTTTTGCACTCTTTATACTTAAAACTGCATGTTCTTTTTCTCTCTCTCTTTCTTTCTCTATATCGAGTTGTTTTACTCTCTACATTTCGCGACAGGAATTAAAATCGCTATCTTCGATATATTAACACACGATTCACGGGATGCTATTTCTATGTAACAAAAATACCTGCAGTCCATCGCCCATTTCTCTCTCTATGGCACTCCATTCGCTGAAGACACGCCCGTAATTCGCGTGCAACTTGTACAGGTTGTGCTGTTTTTCGACAAGACGCGCGCGCACTCGGAGCAAATTGCACAAATTATACACACTTGCAGTTCAATCCCATAATTTTTTATCGTCTCGAAACGTTTGTCCGGTTTTCTCAGTCGTACCGCTACGCTGAGCGCCTTGAGTTTCGATTCTGCAATCTGCAGGTACCCTACGCACAAATAATAAGCAATAATAATTACATTAGATAATTAATTTTTAATGTAATTTACTTAATTAATTTTAAAACTTTGTTCTCTCTTTTACTTTGGCACCGTGCAATACCTACCTGTTTCTTTGACGCTTTCTCTCCAGCCGTCTTTCTGTTGCAAAAATCCCATGAAATGTTCATCGCGCGAAAGTATAGGATGCGACGCAACTCTGATAAGGAAGTTCTAGACAAACAAATGTAGATTTTGTGTGATACAGAATTCCTCTCTAGTAAGTATAATTTAATTATATATATAATTTAATCTCTCTTGAAAGTGCGCGTATTAAATCGGTACCTCGAGACCAGCTCTTCTACGATCTACAAAATCAGGATCAAAAGTGTCGGTCGTCACTTTTTGCCACGCATATAGAACTTTCTTTTCCGGCAATGGTGGTAGAACGACGTACGGATAAGAAATCTCTAGATAAGCGCGAAGCAGCTCGAACTCCGTGTATCGTCGCCATAACGAACTTATCCTAGTCAGTGCATTTTTGAAATCAGGGTCAGTGACTCTGAAACAAATCAAATGACGATAAAGTAAACGTAGAAGCAACATACATTTTTTCCATACAAGCGTAAGTTTCATAAATATATAATCAAGCTACATTAATTTTTTCTTCACTCGCTTACTTAGTTTCGATGAGGTATACTGTGTAGAATTCTCTTAAATTAAGCGCTCTGTTAGCTCTCTTCTCAGCTTCCACTATTGAGATCTCCATGTGATCGAGCAAGCAGTCCTGAAAGAGCAAGCAAAAACAAAAACATTCAATTTCTGATGAATTTACGCGCGTTTGAGAGTCACTGCACTGCTTGCTTATCTCTCACGTGAGATATCGCGGTTTTGGCGGTACGCGCGAACATACTGTACACAACGCAGAAGCATCTGAACGTGACAGCTGTGTTCTCGAATTCGTAGGAAAATATGAACAGGCACAAAGAGGGATCGAGGGAAGGAGTCAGTGACACCGATTGAGAGACGCTGCGCGTTGCTCCGATGATCACTGCGCGACACACTTATGTATTTTCTATGTTTTCTCCCGCTTAATTAAAATTAAATTAATAAAACGGCACGTTCTTTTCTCTACTCCGGCACAAAATTATGATGAATATAATTTTCCACAATTTTTCTTCACTAACGTGCCTAACTAGGTCGAAGAATGTGAGACGTGACTCTAAAGTAAAGGCAAACCACGCCGAAGAGAACGATGTATCGATTTGCGAGAACAATGTTGGAAAACAGGCTCTTTACCTCTTTCCGCGTCTCCACGGCGGTCATATTGTTGGCGTTAGCCTCCCTCTGATAGTTGCCGTTTTGAAACACCTCTTCCATGATTATCGGTGACTGTGCTCGCTATTCTATCTACGGACCTTAGCCTGCGGGAATCCGGGTGTCTGGCTTTTCACATCACGTCAGTTCGCTTGCTCGACCCGAATGCGCAGACCAGACCTGCGACCACCGCTGATTCGCCACCACTGCTGTATCGACGATAGTCCCAGTGTTGGAAGACAGCACTGGCAGCATTGTGCTGCCACAGTGCCAGAAAGATTCAAACTCGTTGCTGCGTTCGAATCGAAGTTCGAGCAGCGAGTTCTTATTCTATAGCTGTGTTTCAAAATTCACTGCTTGAAAAATCTATAGTTTATGTCACGTATATTGTAGATTTTTAAACGATAGATTTTGAACCATAGTAGAGGATACGTCGACCATCCAGATCCGCACTGTTGCTTAAAAGCATCGCTGAATATGCGTTGAAAAGTTACGACGTTTTAAGTTATTTATAATGATATGCAATAAAAACATACCGATAAACGCGAAAAAGTCTAAAAATAATATAAAGTACTCAATTACAATTTGTAGATGGGAACTCAAGAGATTTTAATATACCACTCCTTTTTTTTACATATATACGCTACTGACACAATATTCGTTCAAACGACGCTAATTCTAATAAGCACGCACGCAAGAAATAATAGTTAAATCTTTTTCAAGTCGTGGCTTTTCTATATAATAAAAGAGATTCTGAAGAGAGGAGAGATTCAATAATCACACAATTTTTATTTTTCTAATAAAATAACTTTATTTATATTTTTTTTTTTGCTACATTAATTTTTTCTGTAACAGCTATTGTATTATTGAAAGATTTATAACAAAATGCCATGATTTGTGATCGTAATGATACGATGAATGGTATAATACAGTTTTACAAAGTTTGCACCAATATTGTTGCGATATTTTATATAATGTTTCTAATATATTTATATACACATGTACATGTATATATATATTACATTGTACGTACTAAACAATCAATTGTTTTGTACGAGTAAAATCTTCGTAATAGATGGGACCGAGCGGTTTTTAGTTTCTACATGAATGTACGTATTTACATAATGAATTTATAAAATGAATATAAAACAATATCGATCACACTTCATCGTCCTTAACATTTATAAAGACAAGATTGTAAATATGTATTTACATATTTCGATACTTATTTATAAAGACAAGATTGTAAATATGTATTCACATATTTCGATACTTATTTTTATTCTTCAAAGAGCGAAATATCACGATTCTTTTACGATAAAATCAAGCAAGATCGTTCTGTATGTCAATCTGCGACTTTTTTCGGGGTAAAACAATAATCAAAAGAGCAGATACTGTAAAAAAAAGCAATTCGTAACATTTAAAAACTTTTTATGTTTAATTTTATAAACTAATTTTATAAACTAATCGTTTTATTATATTAATTCTTTATTTGTATATATATTTTATTCACAGCAACGGTGAATATAATTTAATGTTTGAGCAGTTTCTTACCTAAGCAAGCCGAGCCGATCATAATGAAAGGACTTAAACACGATACATCGAATAAAACGGGAAATAATAAATTGCCTATTACTGCGCCTATTCTTCCCATCATCATAGTCATACTGACTGCTATGGTTCTGGAACACATAAAAAATTAATTGAAAAAAAATAATTTGAGAACAAAGAGATAACAATCCAATTTATGAAGAAAGAGAATGTCTTTACAAAGAACTCCAAGTATTTTATCTACCGTAAACATGTTGGAAAATTGTCAACAACGACATTTGTTACAGTTGCACCGCCTATACTCGACATGGCAATGAACACGGAAGACAATCCGAGAATTCCATTAGTGTCTTCGGCCCAGTAAAGCGAGCCGCAACAGCCAGCAGCGACGAGGAAACAAATTGCTGCAAAAATTTATAATTCATGTGTATAATTGTAGCGAGATCGACGTGTTTTTATAATATTTTTTAAATTATTTTTTCTTGACTATAACTGTTTAATTAAATTAATATAATCGCACCCATTAATTTCTTTTTTCCAACTATGGTGATCAGAGAACCCGCCAGAGTGTAGCCAATAATTCCCGTGAGCGCGATGACAATGGAGTTGATGAACACTCTGGAGTTCAATTCCGACTGCAATTTTCACACGCGCGTTATTTGCCAAATTTGTTTTTCGCGCTGCGATTAAAATTTGCGCAAAATCGAAACTTACCGGAACGCACACATTATTCACGGCGCCGCTCGTAGTTTGATTGACAGAAAAATGAGTGGAATTTAGGTATAATTTTTCTTGACCTAACATGTAACAGAATGAAGGTTGCGAATCAGACATTGCTTGGGTGTCGTTCTTCATGATGAGACTTTTGTAACTCTCGATCATCGCGAACAATTGCGGCATCCAAAGTCGGAGCGAGTTCGATCTGTACACATACACACAGATGTGATCGTTTATTTCGTAAGCAACATTTTATTTGTCTCGTATTGTTTTTTGTTATTTTTTTTTAAATTAAAGAAAACAAAAGAAAGAAAAAACCTACCCTATCGTTGCTCCGACCTGTATCATCGATATCAGAATCAACTTGAAGACGGTGGGCGGCAAGAAAAGAATTTTAATTTGTTTCCAGCAAGTGTGCACATTGTCCCGAAAACTGTGGCCGGAGGATTCAACAGTATATTCGTCTCCGAGAACTTTTATCTGTTAATTAAATTGATTGTTAGCGGACACAAACGACAAAACGACGACTACTGGCATTATTATTTATGAATGCGTTATGGCGCGACAACTTCATGATCGCGCGGTGCGCAGTTATCTCGCTTATTTTATATCAAAGTCAGTTTGACAGTCAGCTTTCGCAAAGTTTCGTATTTCTTTTTCTCGTAGTCAGCTTTTATTAGACTTTGTTTCCAATTAGTCGCGCAACGAATAATCAATTCAATTAAAAACAACTTCTTTAGCATTTAATTCAAATAACACTTCGTTCTAATTACACAAACTAAATTATGCGCACTTTGGTGTTGTACATTGAATGTTTTATAATAACACATTTGTTTTTTTACCGCGTTTGCATGCGTTTATTACCGGATATGTGTCGGGATCCTTTCCAGTATTGAGCGAATACATTTTTCGGAAAACGTTCAATGCCTCTTCATGTCGACCTTTCAGAATGAGAAAGCGCGGACTCTCCGGAAACGCGAAAAAAGCAACGCACGCGAGAAACTCGGGTATCGAACAGATCGCCAGAAACACTCTCCAGGAATGTATTCTTATAGTCCCGTTGAAGACAGTGATGTCCCACTTTTGAGGTATCACAAGCCATGCTATACCTATCGGAAGTAAAACAATTGTAAACAACAAATTAAAGAAATAATAACATGTGTATATTTCAAACGTTTCTCGATTAGACACATTCGTCAAGATTCTGACGAAGCTGAACAACGACGCAGTTCCGTGCGTCATTGAATTCATTCGATTGATCTATTAACGGCAACAACATTGTTTGACGCGAGTGTGTTTTTTTTTTGTTTTCATAATAATGCAGCAAAAAAACGCGCATATGTCTCGCTGACTTAAAAATAGACAATTCCACACTCTAGTCTAGATTCTTAGATAAGAAGACGTGTCAAGGCTCTACTTACATGGGAGAGAAATGTTTCCAAGCGAGAAGAACACGCCAAGCCACATGTACGAGCGCGATCGATGCACTTCGTTGTGTATCTCCGCCAAGTATGACATAAGTGCTGCATAAGGGCCCGATATACTGCAATATTATATATTTATTGACAGCGATAATAATATCACACGCAATACTTTCGAATTTTTTCTACTTAATATTTATTCAAAGTAGTTGAAATACTTAACGGTTCTTGCCTTTCTAATAAATAGAAAATTAATATTATATCCGTACTTGACTACACAAACAATTTCGTTAACATAATTTGCATATAATTACAACGTCAGATCGCAATGACTGGCGGTCTCAACTTACATTACGCCATCTAAAAATTTGAACAAGATTAAAAGCCAAGAGGTGTGCGAAAAGGACGTCGCCAGACTAAGTATACCGGTAATCAGATAACCGTAGACCATTAATTTCTTACGGCCGAACGTGTCGGCCATAAAACCCCAGAAAAACGCCGAGATGATCATTCCTAAAAATCAAAAGTGACAGGTCAGCCGAATTTCTTTTTGTAATTTTTTCGTTAAAAACTATATGTTAGGACAAAGGGTAAAACGTGTAGATAGAAGATAATGTTTGCACTAGTTCGAAGCGATATTATTTCACACTTGCGACATGCCACGAATTTATTATGGTACGTAATCAGTGTCGGATTATTCGTTCGGCACATGCCCAGGGGCCTCCAAGCTAAGAATTTCCGTTAGTACATCTTGGAGAAATTAAAAATATCTTGCAATTTTACTTTTTAAAAAAAGAACCGACAGAACGAGATGAAATTTATACTTGTATAATGCAAATGTGCAACTTTATCACGCCGTGATGTTAAATTAGTACTTACATTATGTTCTTTTGCATTTCTATATATACAAAATAACAAGAGTAATAAGTAACTTAATTGTCGTTTCTTACATGTGTGTGCGATTCATTCTACATTCTTCTTGTGTAAATAAAACGTGTATGAATTTATTGCTGGCATTTTCATATAAAAGATCACATGTGTTAACTTGTTGCGGTCAAGTAACTTCCCCACTCGTTAAAAATAAAACTTAGCAATACTTTGAACTATATAAAACGCTATCGAGTTTAAGATGATAAAGCACATGTGACGTGCAAGCGGAAACACTTTCCCCTTATCAGTTGTTTACCGACGCCATTGCAAGCTGCTAGGAGAGCCCCGAGGTGGCTGTACCTTGGGGATCCCATATAAAGGGTGTTAATCCGCCACTGGACACAATCGTTTGCGGATCGAAAAGCGATCGCGAAACGAAAACCAGTCGGCCGATTAGTAAACTCGGCCGATCAGAATTCGCATGCGACTAGAAATGTGAAATGCTTGTATACGGTATATTTACCGTGAGTTCGCGTTTGCCCTCACATTTGCCTACAACGAACCGGCACAGTGCGCGCGTTGCACGATAATCATACTAAGCATGACTCTGGCGCTCTAGGGCTCTCATTGAGAGGGCTCTCGCACCTGTAATAAAGCGTTGCATTTTATTAAGCGGATTGAAATACCACCTGCGTACGTCATCGAGTTCAGCAACCCCTTGTCGAACATTGTCAGTTGAAGATCGCACTCGGCGGAGGGTAACACATAAGACATCACCGACGACGAGAAGACGCTAGAGATTGCGGCCGGCAATATTGCCAGCAGCAGGAAGTAGTTAAATTTTCCGTAGCCTGGGCAAAAACAAGCGCGTTTAATCAGTGCAAATTAAATTTCAGATCCTGTTCACGTGTGCGTGTTCAGACACGTGTTCACGTTTGCGTTCGTAACGGCTATCAAAGAGAATCGATAAATTCGTATAAATATTTATTAAAAACAATTTGCTTAATTTTATCGTTATATTCACTTTGTGCGTGTCTCATGCGTGCGAACCATTCCGAACGATGGGAAAAAAAATGGCGTGGAAAGAAATTTTATTTATTTACCTGTCGCATCGATTGCCTGTTCGAAATTGGCTGGACTCGAGCGGTCATACTTTTTATCTCCACCTGCGAACAGGAACAACGACTGAGACTCAATTGCTTTTAAATTTTATGTAAAAATGAAATGACTTTTTCCGATGAAATAATTTTTACCTGACGTATGTCGCATACGCATGTATTTGAACAAGTTGTATCTTGCAAACATATTAATTAGACGTTCGAGCATCATTTTTCTTGCTATCTGTCACCAGATATATTTTTTTTTCTCAATTATTTTCAGTTTTACAAAAACTATCAATATGTCGGAACACTCGCGAGCGTTGTCATTTGTATCATTCAACTTGTTCGCTTAAATATGACGTTCGATGTGATGAAATAAGGAAAATTCTTACCTTATAGTAGATAATTATAGTAGGTAATTTATATTAATTATATACACATCAAAGAATCTGTTTGCAAGCAGTAATTATTTTCAATGAACTTATTACAAAAAAATTTGAAATCAATCGCTTGTCTTTCGTAATATGTGATAATTGATTTTACGATGCAAGACGGAATCACCAATAAATATGTCTTGCGTGCATACAGCGTAGATCTTGCTTTGCTGCAGAATTAGCAAAACAGCCGATAATGATTAAATATGCTTTTGATTTGCATGATAACTTCTAAGACGCGATCTTACACAATCTCAGATAATATTAATCGTCGAACAGCACCGTATCGTCAGGCAGATTGAATTCGACTGACGATTGAGAAAGTCATAATATCCTATCACAATATTTATACAAGATCGTGTATTTATATCGCGCGTATTTCTCTAATCAACAATATTGTAGATGTATTACTGACAAATAACAACATGATTTAAATATCTGAGATCTAAATATCTAAAGATGTATTTACCTCATATGTGTTTATCTCTTGTAGATTTCTAGAAAGTTCTGAACGGAAAATAATATACACATACTCGTATAATAACGCTTGTACGTGTAATAACGCAAAATGCGTAACTTTTGTTTTATCGCTTTGGTACGTAATACGTGAGTCCGCGCATTGTTTTATTAAAAATGTTCGAGGCCAAAATTCCTTGATGATACACTTCCGTGGTGATAGTGAAAAAAGAAGGTTTTTTTTGTGTTCACACATAAAAGTATATGTTTAAAGTTGCAGGTTTTACACAAAAAAAAAGAGATATATTAGAAAAGCTAATGAGAGAAATAAGCGGACTAGTAAGAAAGATAAGAATCAGAAATCATTAATTACTTTGAGCTGACAGCAATCATATATCGTTCTCACTTGGCTGGTTTCTTTTTTACATATTCTTATTTCTTGAAGTGCAAAAAAGCAGAGCATGTTCACATTACACCTATGCTAAACATCACAATTAATATGTATTTCTATTCAAGATATATCTGATATCCACAATGCCTTCACTTCCTTGATAAGAATAATAATTAAAAAAAAAAAAAAAACAGGAAATTATCATTTTTTTCTTAAGTACTTTATGTTTGGCGTCACAATATATACAACACTTTGAAACTATTAAGATATGATATAGACGCAATTAGTGCGTCTATATCATATCTTAATTTTATTTAAGCACTAATTGCGTCTATATCATATCTTAATTTTATCGCAACACTATCCATTATTTAAAAAAAAGGATTAAGGCTAAGTTCTTGATAAAAGAATCTAAATAAAGAATATAAAAAATTCTAAAAGTTTTCTACATAAAAATGTAAGTCAGTAATTATTAATATAGTCAATTGCTGTTTCGACATTAAGCGCAGTATCATTTAATAATTAATCAATGGATCGCTCGTGTCAATCGCGCAAACGTACGTATCTCGTGAATTTCCAGAAAGATTGTGATGAGTAAATGCAAAAGGTTATTAAATATTATTTATAAAGTAATTTCAACTTTGTAAGTAATATTTTTTTAAATCACTAGATGATTACGAAAGATAATTACATATGCCATGCATGGTCAAACAAAGCAATTTGATTCTTCTTAAATTATTTTTGTTTGTGCAAATTATTAATTATAAATTATAATTATTATACAAAAAAGTAAATTAATTAAGAGTATTAAAAACTATTTGGAACATAATGAAACAAAAAAAAGAGATTAATCAAAGATTTATAAAAATCAGTATCTTTTTCGTCTTTTTGCTACAAGACTGACTTGACTTCATTTAGTTAACGATATATAAGGAGAAGAAAGAAAGAGAGAGAGAGAGAGAGAGAGAGAGTGCTTCATATTGTGCAAATAATAATATTGCTTCACAGTTACATATATGTGTCGCAAAAGTTTTCAAACAATATGCAATAATCGTGCACGTGTATATTATATTTTTGTCATTACTTAATATCTCGTCGAATAACATTGCTGTAACTACTTGCATACCGTCACGATTGAATTCACGCGCTTTTATATGCGCGCGTGTGGATATAAAATACATCTTATAATGTTTAAAATTAAAAAAGTTGACGATATCGGAGATACAAGTAATGAGTAAATCGTGCTTAAACAATACTTGATTGTTTTCTATTATATTTTATCAAGCAAAAAAATCAAACATTCTGATTGACAATATAAATTTAAATATAATTCTTAATCAAGATTTCATTGATACATGAATATATCCCATAATATCTCTACAAAATTTTTTTACAAAAGAAAAAAACTTGCCTTTGAATTTCATCGGCGACTTCATTAAATATTTTATCTATCGGACGTTCCTGATGAGATAATAAGAATAATGACGGATATTCCGGGTGAAGGATATTCTTCGCGAAACAAGAGCGAAAAATACAACAATGCCACCAGAAAATGCAGTTAGAGTCTACAACACACAACCCTTATTCGACGATCTTGAACGTCGTCACGCCGCTCCGCATTACACCTTGAGGTCCGTTTGACTTCCCCGGTACGCTTCTTCGGTGGCACATGCACAGTGATGAACGACAACCGTTAAACTGGCCGATTCTACGACAAAAGTTCAGTCAGCTGCGAAAGAAGTGCAAAGAAAACGATTACGACAACGACGTCGTTAACGCGGTGGGGCGGAACAGGTTTCCTGAAAAACTCGCACAATCTCGCATATCAGCAACAGAGATCGTCTTTTGCACCTACACCCGCACGCGGAAACTTGCGGAGGGTGTCTCCTTCCCCGCAGATATAAAAAAATTCCGCGATTATTCCTATTCATCATCGCGTTGTCTCGACGTCGAGCGACGTTTACGAGGTAGTAGATAGCGCTAACATATGCTTAATCCGTGAAATCTGCGCGGAATATTTTGCTGCGGATCGTGAATTTATAAGAGAGATCTTCTAAGAAAAATAGCGCATTTACATAATATTTAAATATATACTTACTATACGAAAAAAATGGAATTATTTTACTCGTATTCAATTTTCATCGTATTTTTTTCTCGAAAACATTCTGTTGTTGCAAATGTTTTCAGCCGTCAGTTCATATTTCTTCAATTGTCGCAGAAAAGATAGTAGAATTGCGGTATTGCGCACTTTTTTCGAATTCAGTGCTATGAATAAAACAGCTCTGTCGCGTAAGTAGAATGGACGATAATGGTCATAAAAATATTTATGACCTGTACCTTAGCGTTGTTTTATGAGTTTATATTGTGCGACTGTCAGTCATTACTGAGATGCTCCCGAATGACATTTAAGAATTACAATACATCCAGCGTAAATTTCCAAATTTGTTATATTCCATTCGCAAACAGAGCGACACGTGGCGAATGTATGTAAATATCTGTTGAAAAAAAATTATCTAAAGTAATAAAATATCATTCAACAAACAAAATGTGTGCGCATGATTAGGTGTAATGTAATTTGAAATTCTTAATCTTTTTGCACATAGAAACAATATTGGCCGTTTGATATGTACTTTTAGAAAACAATCTTATCTTGGTGTACAAATTTGCGTTGTAATTTCTCAATTGAAATCAACAGCATGTGACTTTCGGAAGATTGAATTTCTCTAAAACAGAAGTTGATGAGTCATTGTAAATTCACATGTCAGTTTGCACAGAATTGTCACAGAAGTTTTTTGAAAGATCTCTGTTCTCTTTCTCTCTCTCTCTCTTTCTCTCTCTCTCTCTCTTTGTTTATATAAATATATTATCTTATAATAATTATCTTATTTGATTATTCCACGTGTAAAGACGAGCTGTTGCACAGTGTAATCGTACAATTATACGCGTTACAGAGAAATTATACGTGTTGCGAGAGAATCATTAATTTGTACATTCTATTTTCCAAACACGCAACATTAGAATAAGCGTCGTATAAGTGATGTACACGCGGAGATTATGCAGCTACCTGTGCGTCACTTCTTTCGTTTTTGACATATGTGTTTATAATGGTTTACATTCTATTTCCAGTTTCTTTTTTAACTAACCACACAAACCAATTAATATGTTTCCTCTGTGTGCAGTCGCGCAAGAGTTGACGGTTTGAAACAAAAATATAATTCATTATGTTACCTATTCTTTCCAGAACAATATGATATCAGAGGCACGATTCCTCAACTCACGAATATTGGAGTCTTTTTCTTTTTATACTGACTGTGTTAGAAGTCAAGTTCCTTCAAACTGATAACGATATTACAAGTGCGAATCTAAAGTGTAGGAAAAAAACACATACAGTACGTGAGTCACTTTGTCATCTTTGTTGTTCATGGAAGACTCCACAAGAGAGTGATTTGAAAGAAACAATCAATATAATAAACTGATTAACAGTCTGATAAATACACACACAGTCTAATATATTAAATTTGAAAATGTTCAAAAAGATAAATTGTTCTAATGTTAAAAAATGTTTGTATTTAGAGATAATATACAGATAGAGAGACGGATTATATCTAATTAAATAATTAACTATATAAGAATTACGTGTGAAAATACTTGCTAGAATGAACTGTATGCGAACAAAACGAGAAACATAAAGCAGACAGTTTTAACGTCTATTTATAAGAGCTCGAGTTTTGAATTACGTATAACCTTCCGCAATTAAGCCGATTAGCTATCGTATTACGATGTGACGATTATCAGCATTGTACAATGTAAAAAAAAGAGAAACACTATGTTCTTCTCTTTACTTTGTAAACACAAAACAAGAGTGTCGAAAATTATTTCAGTTGATTTTCTGACGAAATTATCAAGACGCAATATAAATAAATTATTCATAAAGCAAGAAATGTTAAATTATGATAAAAGTTATGTTAACAAATGCAATGATTATATTTTTTTTAGTCATCTGTGGAAAAATTGAATCTGTATCTGCTTGGTTAGTCAGAAGTGACTAACAGTTTCACTTTGTTCTAATTAAGTAGCGTAGTTCCAACATATACACAAGATTACAAACGTCAAAACTGTTTATAATTTTCTTGAAATTATTTTATACTTTTACTTAGAAAAAAACATATGTTACTGTAAAAACTAGTTGTCATTTCTTTTATTTTTCTTATTTGAAAAACTGTATAAATATGTATTAATTATGTATTATGTGTGTAATATTTATTCTCTAGATATATATATAATATTTGGATGTTATTTAATAATACAATTATTGTTTTACTTTGTCATGATAAAGAATACCAGTGAATACACTCGAACAACTTATTATTATTCGCTTCTTATCGGCAAAATTATACCATACATTACGTCAGACTACTTTGTCATACAGATAAATTATTGAATGCAAACTCGATGAGAATTGTTCGTGGTGGTCGATTTTCACGCATATTTGTGTGAAAACAGACAAAAACATAGTAATTCTTTCTGTATCGTGAATGAAAAGCGTAATATCAATTGCGAACACGTCGATGTTTATAACTCAATTATAATTTATAATTGACTAGATCGATACATGTAATAAAGCAAAATAAGTGTATTATAAAAACTAAAAAAAAATATTACATGTTATATTACAATGTTTCTTGAAAAAAGTATCAAATTACGCACATGTCAATTATATCATCCAGTTCCGGAAATCACAAAGTGCTTAGCAGTCTTTACTGGTGTCATCTGCTTCATTCTGCGTCAGCTTACGAAAGTGCACGTGTTTTTCTAGAGATTGTAAAAATGTAAACTTCGCATCGTAAAATAAAAAGAGTTTCTCAGATCATATGTCAAGAAGATTGTTGGCCCTATCGTATGGTCACTGGTCACGTACGCGTTACAAAATGAAACGAGAGAAACGCTTTATTTGAATATATATATATATATTTACGCATTCATTTATCAGTTAAGCAAACTGCTCTTTTTATGAAGCTGAGATGAGCAATACCGTTATCTGATATGTTTTTCCTCTGTAGTTGGAAATATTGAGTAAATCTGGGTTTTTACAATTGCGCGTTTTCCACTAAAAACAGAGTATTTCACATTTTTCCTCGATTTTTTTAATTTTTATTTGCAAACGAGCGAGATATTTTGAACATAGAGATAAAAAGTATTTTATAAACATAAGAATTTTATAAACATTAAAACATAGAAAATATATCCGACTTTTTTACTATGTTTTTAAATGTAATAAAATACTAATTCATCCATCGCTTCATAAGGTATTTACTAGTTAATTTAACTTATAGACAAGTTAATTAAACTCGTCTGATAATGAAATCACAAAATATGTGTTAAATAGATAATTATTATGAACTCACTTTATCTCTGTTTATAATAAAACATGAAATGACCTAAAGAATCGCTCTGAGAGAGCATTTATTTATATGTAATAAAAATCAGACTTCGTGATGCAGTTGTTTTCTGAGAACCGTATCTCCCTCTCTGCAAGTGTCAGTTTCTTCAATTTCTCATGGACGTCATAGAGGATTCTTTGCGGCTATATAAACAACGGACCACAGATCACGGTGAACTTTCCTGTCTGGAGTAAAGATCGACCCGGAACGACCCACATATCTTCTCATTCGTTATCCGTAAAAGCTTTTAAGTGAACAGGGGAATCTGGCGATGTTGCCACAGAACTTGTGCGGCTTGATATAAAGTGACCGTGTTGTCTAACAAAGTAACCAGTTCGTCTTCTTGTGAGGATATTGGAAGAATATCGTCTTAAGTGAGTATCTTTGCTTGTATATAATCAACTGCGCTCGTCAGCTATTCGCATTGTGCGTTTTAATTTTATAGAGAGCGATGATCACACAATATTATGCGTAACGATTACAGAGTACATGATGTGACATTGCACACTGTGATGAAAGGTAATAAAATAATAAAGCAAGTTTGTGTGGCTAGTGTTAGCACTTAAAAAATGTATGTACAGCATACAAAAAAAAAAAACATAGAGTACATTAAACTATTAAATAAATGTAATTGTACTATAATACAAAATATTTCTATAGAAGTAATGAGGTATAAATACGAAAGAGAAAGAAGATAGAATTTGCCGAATTCTCATTGTATTTTATAATACACAAAAAACCGATTAAGGAATTTTTTTTTAGAAAATATTAAATATATAAATAAATATTAATATGTTAACAAATTTAATTTGTTTATGAGGCGGCAAATAAACTTACAAAGAGATCACTCTTACCACTGTTCGATAAGTGTCGAGTGCAGAATATAAGGTTCTTGTCTTCGACTTTAGATGACTCTACATATAGTTATTTGCAATATTATACTGTTCAAGGCGTATCCTTTATATACGCAGTATAGTGCATTTAAATTTATTACTAAATTAAAATATATCTCGACAGTGTGCAACGCCACATAAGCTAGGTTTTTATAGCATGTATTTACTTTCAATTTAAAAAATATTACACTGTAATCTAAATGACATATTCATTTATTAAGAATTATTAAAGATTTTTTGTAAACAAACTATAGAATTTACTATAGTTTTCATACTCAAGTGTATTTTCAATAAACAAATAGTTTTTCATTAAAAACGTATGTAGAGAGAGAGACGTAGTACATTAACTAATACCTTGTTATTTTATTTGAGACAATATTCTAAAAATACTTTTTTTTGAAAAATACAAATTAAGATACAAATTAAATAATAATAAACGAAGGCAGAAAGAGAAAGAGACAGAGAAAGAGAGAGAGAGAGAGAGTAGAATTACATAGTCGGTGCAACCAACTATGGGATCGATTCTTTCGGAAAGTGGGGACAAGGTGAGAAAGAAGAGAGAAGGGACGAGGTAACCCATAGGGGAACATCTCACGAAATGGTTATAACTATCACGCTTGTATCACGTGCTCGTTTAACCGGCTTGAGTCTTTACTGCTACGTGCCTGCGCTTCAAATAACCGCGAAGCGCTCAGGTCAAAATGCGACTTATTTTGTAGATATTTCATCTCATCTCGAAACTCAGTTTTATTAGATTTTGACAATTCAGATAATAAAAATTTTTAAAATCGTTATCTTTAATATTGTTATTTTCGTATAATTATACTCGATTAAAAAGCTGAAAAAGACTAATAAAATTTTTATTAAAATTTCAAAAAATTTACATAAAATTGCGATTGCAAAAGAAACACACTTCAGTTTATTACATTACTAAAAAGAATAAAAAATCTTACATATTTTTGTCTATTATACATTATACGCAACATATTTAGTAATGTTACAACATCCGGAATATCCAGATATACAATCCAGATATACAATCAGACAAGATAGTCTCAAGGTTAAATATTTTGACAACTTGTTTTTAAATGGCATCGACTGTATCCTTGGATGTAACTGTCGCATTAGCGCAGCTTAAGGGCGTATTTCAGGCGCGTATTTCAGGCGCGTATTTCAGGCGCGTATTTCAGGCAACTTCCGCATCGAAAGGCGCATGCGTCCTATATGGGGGGTAGGAAAACCGTCTTCAATCGAGCAGGGTGGGAGAATCGCATGAAGTCGATTTCGGGTGGTCGATGCGATAGGTTCAGCTGCTGCGTGTCTGAATGAGTCGTTTGTGTTAATTTGACCCCCGGATAGATTTGCTGATTGATAGATTTGCTGTGACAAAGTCGGCCGGTCGTGAAGTAGCGAGTTTAAGTTTGACTTGAATCGCGGCGGTTTTGCAGGGGCTCAAAACGCGCGGACGAGAGATTGTCGCAACGAGCCGACATTCGAGCATATTGATCCGGGGTGGTTATTTGACATATATATATACATACATACACGTATCTAGTGCACATCTACGTGTTTCCGCGAGAAGAAGAGCCGTTGCCGTCCAACTTACGAGCAAGCAGGGCACGCAACTGTCCCGCGGCCCGCTTGACCACTCCGAAGGTTTCAGATCGAAAAACATGGGCGTTGAGGTGTTCGACTGCCTGAACAATTATCTGCGAGTAGAGCGCTGCAAGAAGTCGTACTTAGGTGAGCTTGCGCTTTGCGCGTTGCCGACGTGACGCGATTATACATACGCAACGAGAAAGTTCTACGCGCGCTGTCAGGAAATTCATCGATTGACTGTATTAATGTCAATTGAACCAGACGACCGAGTGAGAAACCGTCGTATAAGTTTGAGACCAAAAATTCCAAATATTATGCAAACTCAGGAATTGACTAACATGATTTTTTTGGTCAGATAACTCCTTTGTAAAAATTAGATGTCGAAAGAGGGACGAACAGAGATTTTCAAACCTATTATCTTTTATTCTAATTTTAGAAGTCATGTGTTCTTTATAAAAAGATAAAGCAAGATAAATATGTTTTACGCTTAGGATTTATTGGCACCAATAAAAGTAGAGAAGATCTATTTTTAAGAATTATCTGCAATGTGTTCTTGTAATAAAAAGACAAGGCAGAATAGAGAAATATGTTGTATGCTTGAATATTTTATTTTTTATTTGTACTAATAAAAGTAGAAAGTACATGGTCGTAGATTTGACAGTCAACACACACATACGATTACGAGTGCGTGCAGAAATGTAATACATACGTGTCATCCGATACAAAATGTTAAATGTGCATTGACCGGTTTATTTATCTCGTCAATAAACTGCAAACAGCAAACAAGTGACCGAACATATCTCTCTCTCTCTCTCTCTCTCTCTCTCTCTCTCTGTAAACTATAAATAATTTAGAACTGAAATTATTATACCGCTCATTCAACTGTTGTTATAGTTACTCTTTCTGTATATAATTCGCATCGATTGGCTCACTCTTTTTATAAACTCTCCTTTAATTGACCTTAACAGTTTTATTATATCAAGAGCTCAATCGAATGTCTGCCAGAAGTTCGTCACACATCATTCATGCTATCTTTTATTGGCAACGCGATATCATTTGATTAAGTTCTTATTTATCACGTCGTATAACGTTTGGTTGTCGCACATACATGTACACACGCGCTGCTTATATTTTGTACGCGAATCACTTGACGGTAATTTAATAAGCTATGTCTGCAATTTAATCATATGTGCTCGTTGGCCCAATCATACTGCGAATGTTGTACACGCGCCCAAACAATTCTATTGTTCGGCAGGTCAAAATTAGAAGCAATTTTTTTGTGTTCGCCGCCAAAATTAGACGCGTCGTTGAACTTATCTTTTTTAGAAGCATAGCCGCTATTTTTGAAGCTTGTTTGGATTTGACCTGTAAAATGTGTTATACATATTGTCACTTTCTCTGCTAGAAAATTGTTTTTTTTTTTTTTTTACACAATTGATAGGAAATACGTGTCAAAGTTCAGGTAAAGAATTGTTTTTTCTGACACACCCTATATATTTCTACGGCGAAAGTAATGGAAAACTACTGAGGCGACCAGAATAGAACTGTTAGAAAGTAAAATAGTTATGAAAATTTAAGTTGAAAAAACCCTGCAAAACTATTTAAAAGCAAAAGTTGAAGGTTTTTGTTCCTAAAGATAAGTAGATTACAACGTAGTTGTAAAGCCATTATATAAATAACTTGGGTTATAGACACGGAAATTATCATTAATCATTTACAATAAAAGATTATTTCTATATCTTAGATAAGATTTATAAAAAAGATTCTAATGTAAACCGTATCATTTTTATTTTTACGTACTTATATTGAAATAACGAGCAATTTATTGATATCACTTTTTTAAGCGGTGATATCAGTCGCAATAAAATATTGGTAACACATGGAATGGAAAACACATGGTCGATATTAAATATCGGATAATTTCTCCATATTGTTTTTGCACACAGTTGCGTAGGACTTTGTATTTAAACACTCAATTGATAACAATGGAAAATGACGGATTAAAGTGTTATCGAAGAAAAGAGCGATAACCTACAACGTCTCGGCTTGAAAGCCGATGTGTACGGGGGTGTGGCGGAAGATATGGAGGTGGACGAGCACGTGCTCACTGAGTGATAGAATTTTTTTTCTCCGAGTTAATTACGGCGGCTCGCCGTTGGTGGGGAGTTAACGAGCAAATGGGAGTGAGCAAGCTGGAGAATCTTTTAGGAATTGGTGTGCGTTGCATGTGTGCACGTGATCGAAAGAGAGACGGCGCGAATTGAAAAGAGACAGAACGTGAATGAGACGAGACGATCAAGCGAATTTGAGTACGTGAGGGAACGAGGACGGCTCGTATGTGGAAACATCAGAGGAAGCAAGATAAACGATTGGAGAGGTTGGAGAGGACTCAGTAACGTATCTCGAATGCGTCAGAACCAGAGTAACTTAGCTTCGTTTCTCGCAACAAACTTGTGTTTATCAGCACAAAACACCAATCTCCTGACGAATTTGAGAGATAACTTTGCAAAAAAACAGAAAAATAAAAAATTACATAGAACGCATTGTCGAGTGATGATTCAATTGTGAGTCAATGTAATCGATAGCCAAGTCTGAATCATCCGAATAGTTGCATGTAGTCCGAGACAGTACACGTAAATGTAACTCAAATGTATTATTCAAATGTGCTCAGATATAAGTGTATTGACTTAAGCAGCTGGTTAATCTTATCTTCACTGAATTTCAAGTGAATAAAGAACTGACAACATCTGAGTATTTAACAACACTCAGTTATATCCATTAGGTCAGTATGACTCGCAAATTTATAGAGTAACGGATATTCGAGTAATCTGAAGTTTAGTAAAACTCACTGAGAGATTTAGTAAAAAAAAAAAATACTTCAAATCCGCGCACGCTAAGTTCGATCCTGAGATAAAAGAGAGAACAAGACAGACGCTCTTCTTCTCCTTATCTCGTTCTTTCTCTTTCTCTCCGCTCGCATAACTAAGTGAACGAACGAGTGCGAGAAGGTTCGCAGCAAGAGTGATAGGAGGAACAGAGGGAGGGAAATCCGCGTATTCGTGGCACGGAACTCCGTCGTTGTATATCAGTACCGTCGAAGTGCGTTTCTGTCGGTCGCCACGCGTACACCTGACGCAGGTGCGTTAACAAACCGCGTCGCGGTACGACAAAACGTCGTCGTGGAAAAATTCGTTTGAGTTTCGCTCATTCGTTTCGCTTTAGAGTCGATGAAATATAAAACAATACAGGTGTAATCAGAACAAAAACTGTGAAAGATACACCATCGTGAATCGCATTGTCAAACTCGGAACTAGTAAGGTGAACCGAAACGGAAATCGCCGCATGTGGCCGTTCCGTCAGAGAATGTTTCTCGTTACACCGGTCGACAACAATCGTTGGGCCTACGCAATGTACGGACTGGAAAAACCGATGGATCATGTGTCCGGTAATGATTTTGACAATTCTATTTGCATAGATATAACGAGAAACTTGAGAGAGACTTCAATTAAAAAAATTCAAAACAAGGGAAAAATACTGAGAGGTGATACTTATCAGTATTGTATTTGCTGCAATAACAAAAAAATATATTCGAACACGTACGACATCTTATCACAATCAAGAAACTTCGATTTTTTTATTTCCACACTCCATACCGTCGTGCTTCTTACGAGCTGTGAATTCTGTTTACCAGAATGTGCTAATATTAGCAACGCCATCACGTCGCGGTATTCGCTGTTCACGTGTCTCGCGAGTGGACGTCCCGCATTTTCAATTAAGGTTGAATTGTTGTTCGCTATGAGTATATATGCATAGAAATAACTGCTGATACACGATAGCGTTACACGACAAATTGAGTCGCACTTTGCCAGTTACCAGTCATGTGTCAATAACGTCATCGAGTTATATTAAAATTTATATTCTCTTGATATGTTACTTTTTTGCGAGACCGCTTACGAGAGATTGAGTTGAGCCGGCTAAACAGTAAATAGACACAACAAGCGATTATATAAGGTTGCGTCTTGGAATATTATTAGAATTCAATAATAATTTTAATATTTCTCTATAGTTCACGCGAATGTATTTAGACGCTTCTGATGTAATTAAAAAAATAATATCAATCGCAAACTCGAGAGTTCTCGTCACAAGTTCGACGCATTTCATCGTAAGACTTCATTGTAACCGGTCGTCATTATCTCTGATTTAATCGGGCCGATGGAAATTTTTGAAACTCTTATTATCGCGTCGTCTTCAACACAATATATAAACGTTATATAGAGTAACGCGATTACGAGAAGAAACGCAATATCTCTGACGTGATAACGAATAGAGCTAATCACATCTGGCCACGTGTAACATGCGTGAACACAGCTTCGCCGCAGTTTGCGCGTGTTTACCGCATTAATGTGATACGGGCAAGACCTGCACACAAACGCATGTGACATTTTACTGATAGTACCGTTAAAAAACACTGAGTGCTAAAAATAGTCGGGAAAATATACACGATGAAACGCGCGTAAAAAGCCACGCTACTTCATATTCAGCTCGTAACGCACGTTTGACCTGGCAATGTAATCATTAAGAAAATGCATTTTTATTTTGTATTACGTACACATGCAATTTTACTTTATTGACTGTGAGAGAAATAATAAGAATGTTGGGTGTACGTGAAAAATGTTTCAACCGTAAGTTGAATACAATTCGAATTAAATCAATAGTTCGAAAATTTACTTGATTTGCGTCTTGATCTTTATTTTACCAAATTATGCTGCGTCCTGGAATCTTATCTGAAAAAAGGAGAAAAAAAGTAAAATTTCATTCACTAGAAAAAAAAAGATTTATTTGTCACCTTTGAAACAGTCGTTACACATCAGTATGCCATTTCATTAAGATGCAAATGCATTTCCGTAAAAGAGCAGCGGAGTCAGACGAATCGTCTATTTTGCTACTTTGCATCGCATTGCATCGTACTTGCAACGACCCGTGCATATATATATTGTGTAGTTTTACAGAATATAATACGTTGTTTTTCTCGCACTTAATTATTCGAAGATTTTATGATGATAAAATTAAAAGAGAGACAAGATCAAATTAAAACAGCGTAGAGATACAAGTTGAAGATACAAGTTTTATTGTCACGACAGAAGCTTTGCGAAATATTTGGCGTTCTGTGAGTCGATATAAAATCCTTAACATTCAACGAACACGTGAACACGAGACGCGTATATTTTTGTCTACTACGAATAAGAAAATAGAAATTCTATTCCGAAATATAAATCCATATAAACGTGTAGATGTGAAAATCAGCTATACCGGCTCTGATTGAATCAAGTTGGAAAATTATGAAGATTTGTTTATCATGCGCGGACAATAAATTAAACTAATAATAATCCAATAATAATCTTTTCTGTTTTACACAGAGCGTTCCGTTCTTTCTCTCAATAATATTTATAACTGAACTTTTTTTTAAACTGATGTAAACATTGCATTTGGTATCAACGCGGAGATAAGAATCAAGGATCTAATTATCAGATATATTTGACGATAAGTGTTCAACGAGAATGCAGAAACGTTATTACGCGATAACGAATTCGATAAGAGAAAAACATGTCGGTTATCTTTATTAATTTTTTACTAATTAGCGATCACTCTGTATGTGTGTACGTGTGTATCCGATATGTTTGTTAATGGGACCGGAGCCAAGCGTGGCGCTGTGACATCCTTTCGGACGAGCTGCGTGATATTAATATAACATTTCCGATCACGACCGCGGCCACTTCTCATTGTTCACGCACACAAGTCGAAACGTACGTGAAGCGGGAGGGTGTGTGAGTCACGTGTTGGGATGCACTAGAGTTTGTCTTCTCGACGATCTTATTAGTCAGTCATTTCGTTTTGTGCAGCCGGCGGTGTCATGGCGGGCTCCGTTGCCACTTTGGCGATCCTTTGGGTGTCCCTCCAGACGATGGGACTTCTGGGACACTCTCACTCGATCGGCACGTACCAGCTGCCCGAATCACTGCAGAATTATCTTGCCAGTTATACCGGTAAGTGTTCACCGCGATTTGGATTTATTATGAATTTTGCGCGTCAAATTTTACACCGTGAGATTTATGGAAGATTAACGCAATTTTCCCAATACAATTTAGTTCGCGTATAAACAGCACCATAAATATTTAAATAAAAATGTATTTTTTACATTCGCAATAAAAATAATGGAATTGTAATGCAAGGTTCTAGATTTTTGTTTTTGTTTTTGTTTCTTTTTATATGTGCGTTTGTACATTTTTCGTAAAGAATTGAGTGCAGTTTTAATATTAGTTTGCCTATTATCTATTTTCGTGAAACTGCGTCTGTTTAGCAACAATTGGAGATAGTCCAAACATGCCGTAACGTTCTCGATCGAGCCTATTTATTTTGGAACGAGGGCCTAAGTTAGATCCCGAAAATTTTATTTAAATGCAGTTACATGTCGATCGAATTTTTTCGGTCATGTAACATTATACATTCAATCATTTACAGTGAATTCATTATCTCGTGATATTTTGAAGATACGCTTTCAGGACTGCCAGTCGCTAATTACGGCTCCGAAGCCATCGTGGATACAGGTCGTTTTCAAAACAAAAGATTTCCCAGGATCAGCGAAGCGACTTTGAACAACTCGATCATGTTCGCACAGACGCTGGTCGATCGCATGAGCACCCTCGAGAATAATATTGCGAACGCCGGTATTGAACTCGAGGCGCAGAGTCCAGCTCAGAAGCAATTCTGGAATTCTTATCCTTCTGCGGATGCTTTCGAAAGAAGCATTGATGCCATTGTAGCCACGAAAGCATCGTCCTATCTTGTCCATCAAAACTGTCGAAGGTAGATTTTGTGAATGGCATTACTTTCCTCTAAAACGACGTTAACACGTTGAATATCCGGTTGAGAAATTGAGAATATATTTTCTACGGGGAAATCAAATCATTAGTTTTGTGTGCAAGATATACGTTTTACTCATCTAAATAAAATGAAGTTACAAATAGCGAAACCTGTCACCCATATATGGTGACACGTGGCGATCAACGTGTTAAAAAAAGAAATTTGTAATAATTTACTTATTCTCGTCATTTTACCTTTCTATGATTTTTAACTTATTCGTAAAATTCTTTTTGTTTTTTTATAGATTTGGTTTAGATAAAAATGACTGCGCCCGTTATATATCGACGTTAGAGCTGCAGGGCACCCCGCTCGGTGAATCTTGTGCCGCGGTGCATAGCATGGAATGCGACGGAAGGTCAAAATATCGCAGCATCGACGGCACGTGCAACAATATTGAGAACCCGAGCTGGGGCAGCGCGATGACCGCGTACACCAGAGTTCTCTTCTCCCAATACTTCGACGGTAAGAGTGTCTCCTAACGCGATCCCACACTTTCTCTAGCCCTCCCATCCACCATGTGTGTATCAACGACATTAGCTCGCGATATGGCATCGTTCTCATCACGTCCAGGCTTGAAATTGCATATATTGGACCGTCGTCGATAAGGAAGACAATTGTTAATCGCGCGTCATCAGTATTTTCGACCCAGTCGCGGAAAAAACACCCCCCCGTAAGCAACCTCCGCGCGCGTACATCAAAAACTCCCTCACGAAATTTTGCACGCGAAATCGAGATTTCGTAGTAGAGCGGCAACCATATGAACGCGCAACTTTGTTGTTAGAGATATTTGTTAACTCTGTGTGGAATAATAATCGTACAATTATTTGCAGCCTCTGAACGTTTAGCGCTTTCCCGTCTTTTCCGCAATTCCATTTCACAATGCCTCATTCCATCCACTATGGGGAGGATAATTATCTCTCTCGCAAACTCCTCTATGAGTAGACAGTTTTTTGTTTTTTGTTTTTTTTTTTTTAACGAGACGTGATTTTTTGTAGACGAGATAAATCGCAGATGTAAACGCGGATACTTATGAGCGAGTTTTTTCATGAGATAAGAAGAGTTAGGAAACGACGATTATAGCAATATGTCATAACGAACGATGTGTAAAATTGTATTGGAATTGTAAAATTGCGACAATTACAAGAGAATAACGAAAGTTAACGCAATTTTTTATCGTGATTTTTATCACGCGCGCTAGAAGCCATTTACCGCGAACACGTCGCAGTAATAATCGGCGTTAGGTAAGATGTGCGACGCTAATGGTTGACAGTAGTTGCACATATTTATTAGATGTCACGTGCATTTCGAACGAAGACGTAGCGACGGGAATGCGTCATCAGGTGAAAATCATACGTGACGATAAAAAATTTTTTTCGAGTCAGTTTAATTATCATCCTTGAACATGCATAATTATTTGGAAGTCGATCGACTAGTCACAAACATGAGCGATTCGACACTATCTGCTCGAAACAGTCACAGTAAAATGATAATACATGCGTCATGTACTACGTTTCCGATAACGCGGTTCAGATAGACGAAGACGGTTTGTTTTTCAACCTCGAGAGAGAGAAAGAGAAAAACGAGTCAATCGGGTCAGATAAAAATTGTTGTTATTGTACATCTTTCTGCGAGTTCGCGACATTCCCGGGCGTCTTGTTACTCGAATGAAAAATTCTCAACGAAGAAAAACTTTGCATTCCCCGCGTTACGTCAGTTTGTGTATATCATTCATGTGAATGTATTAGATAAGCTTCTCTGCGTTTGCTCGAAATAGATTCGGTTTAGAAACACATTTCAAGATATTCAGGATATTTACCGTTTAAGCGTTTAGATGTGTATTTTTTAACTTTGAAATACGAAACGCACATGTTGATTTCAAAAATCAATAGATTCTGAAAGATCCCAGAGAAAAATTGCGATCTAGTTTTATAGATGACACGTGCTATGAAATTATTATTTTTGTATTTTAAAGTTGAATATTGATTGTTGTGCTAATGTGTGTCAAGATCGCCATCAAGTATTGATTTAAAATCAATACTTGGTACTTCTCTTTTGTATACCCTCTGTAGCACAAAAATCAGAATAAAATGTCGAACTCGTGCATTACAAAAAATTTGACAGTATAAATTTTATCAAGTGTAAAACTTGTAAAAATGTGATAAAAATATAAACAGTTTGCAATAATTATTATCGAAAACGTTTAAATTACGATCTCAAGTCACACATGAATGAATTCGACATTTTACGAATATCATGTGTGTATCAATAGAAACGTTGTTACGTAAAGTCTGTTTCAGTCAACACATTCGTAGAAAAAAAAACATCCAAGATAATCAACATTTTTATTAGAAATATCACGCGGTGAGTTCCAACAATAATGCAACAACTGAGAGCTTAAGCAAAAACATTTAGAAAAACAAATTCTCTTGCGTTAACGCGGAACTCACAGATATAACAAAAAAAGTAATATAACGCGATCGAAAAACTGTTATGTGAACAATTGCGATTAGCATTCGCGCAACTTGTGTCACACCGCAATTTTTCGAGTCAGTTAGTCAGACTTTGAGAGAGAGAGAGAGAGAGAGAGAGAGAGAGAAAAAGAGAAAGAGAAAGAGAGATTAGAAGTCGTCGCTTCCTATTTTGATTTTTCTAATTCGAACAGAACGGCATCTTGGATGTCCAAATCTCATGACTAAACTTCGACTCACCAATCCACCCTATCTTCCCCTATCTTCATCTCGACGTGTGTGCGATATTACACACACACACACACACACACATATACCCAATATATTAGATAATACATACATTGCATACAAGACACGTACACACTCGCAATATAGACGCAAAAACACACGCACACTGATCCCTTTGGGCGCTAATGGATAAACGTTCGTCGATTGGCTTAACAAATTATATTCTGTGATTTGCATTACAGTTGTTGTGCGATAAGGCACATAGAGCATAAAATGCCTGAGTGTAGCAGTGAATAATACTGCCTACAATAGGGTGCCCCGGTCGGGAGATTCTATCCAGCAGTAGAATGTGTATGTAAACTAATTCGGATATACCTAATAATGTATCATATTTAATTATGTAATACTAGTTCTCGAGTTCTTTTCTGTTCAATTGCGGCAATACGCGACTCTCGCGAAGGCGGTTCGATCGATGGAACTCGATTTGGGAGTAATTCCATTCAACGTATATTTTAATAATCATCTCCCAATCATGTTCATTGATATTTAATTACTGTGCGATGTGATATATAGCACAAAGAAAGTAGAGAAAAGTTTTATAACTTCTTAGTTTGAAAATTGTTTTTGTTTTTAATTTATTATCACTAATTTATGGCTTGAAGTGTGTTCGTGTCTTAACAATATCGAAATTGCTTGCGTAGACGATGTTAACACTTTTGTGCCTCGTGTATCCAGGCAGTGTAGACTTTTAATTTACATTACGAATTAGAACAGTATTTCTTAGCATCTTCTCCCAGTTTGGTTCATTCGTTCGATCGCCTTCATCGATCATCTCTATAGATAAGACCGTGGGACGTTTCTGCGAGCGTTCTCGATTCGAGCGGCCGTACAAACACTTGAAGACCAGGACGATGATTGATTATATGCGGCAGCCGCAATTATGCGTCAAGATGCAAGTTTTCACAAATGACATCTCTGCCATTCTCTTAAACATCCAGCAACAACAAACGGCTCGTCATTCGACAACGCATCAGAACGTCAAAATCGATGTAGTCGAAAAAAAAAACTTACTTGTTTATTCGCATTTTCCGCTTTGCAGCACGAGAATTAGGACAGTTGAGGGATCGATCAGCTTCAGGAGCGAGATTCGAGTTTCTTCGCGAATAGATAATGTGACTCATGTACCGATAGCAACTCGCGGATTTGTTTCTGTGAATACGTTCGCGACGCGGACGAAATCCGCTCCTCTGATCGTTTCCTGAATAAATTTATGGCGCGACAAGA
>QVNZ01006548.1:0-27301 GCA_014825645.1 Pseudomyrmex dendroicus | reverse complement strand
TCTCCTATAAACGGCCTGTCCGAGAAATGATACTTTCTTGCTCCCGATGTCAGACCTCGACCCTTTCACGTACGAAGGAGGGTCGCACAATGCAGAGATCTTTACCGTAGCTATTACAGATTCACTGTGAAAGGGATCCGGGTCTTTTGAGTCACTGACATAAAAAAAAAAAAAAAGAAAAAAGAATCACTTCCTCAACAGGATTACGGCGACCCGTATGTTCTGCGCTGAAGAACGAAAAGAACGATGTGATGAATACTAAAATGCTTCTTTCAAAGCGAAACGAGCACAATAAAAATAAAAGATAATAAAAAAAAGAAACAAACAAACAAAACAACTATTAAATTACGTATATACGCGAGAAGTATTTTAATTTAAATTTACACGCATGTTATGCGATATTGTTGTTACGAAGCGTGCTTTACATTGACGCATTTTCGCTATGTGTGTGTGTGTGTGTTATCTATTTTAAGCATCGCGTTCTCCTCGAGCAGTTAATATTGCAAGCTTTTGCTGTATGTGCACTGTATTTTCGAGCAGATTCTATAGGGCGGAAAATTAAGCTCGCTGAAATTGATAACAGTTCCGAACTCGACTTTAGCGAGAACCGCAGATACTCGCACACGGGTAAACGCACACTTAAATAGAAGAGAGAGAGAGAGAGAAAGAGAGAGAGAGAGAGAGGAAGAAAGGAGGGGAGCGAGAACGGGGTGGTATTAATTATTTCTCTAGTAGTAAACTCCGCTGTTTGCGATCCACTCGACTTCTTGTTCGCGATACGCGGCAAATGTGCGCTCATAACAGACGGCGGACAAGGTGAAAAGAAAAAAGAACAACGAACCGCCGGCAAATCGAGGCGCGGCAGAAAAAAAAGTGAAGAAATCACGAACGGGATCGATCTTCATTCTCTCGCTACGCCGATGATTATCAAAGAACGCTTTCTATATAAACGGAATTTTTCGCCAAAGCGAATCGATACTCCGTCCTAAAAAAAGAAACTTAGGAGCGGTCCCGCGCGCGTTTGGGAAACTAAATTTAGATAGGTAAATTCTCTCTTCCTGCTCGTTTACGTCGCTAGTAGTGCGATTACAATCCAAAGAAACGACAACGGATCGTCTAGATGAGTTTACTCAGTTCGCTAAACTGTCGTCGGCGCAAAACGAACTTTAATGAGATGTAAATACACGAGACGATTGCGCGCTGTTTTTCTCGTCAAATTAGATTTATTAAATCGCTCGCATAAAAGACAACGGTATCTTGTTCTGAAATCTGTATTTATTTCACGCGCCAAAAATGTGACGCGCCAGAAAATGTCGGAACGAAAAGATCAAACATGTCACTAATGATGATCTCATTATCGTTCCGAATAGAAAGTGCGTCGAACAAATTGTAAAGTAGTTTTATAGTTCTGCGATAATTATATGTCATTGTTGTCGAAGAGACAAACAAAAACAAGAGGAGGAAAAATTGGCTTTTCTTACGGGGCGAGACAAGACAAAAGTTTGAATTACTTTTTTAAGAAGAGGAGCGAAATGTCAACCTCAGTGAAAAATTCTCGTGGGAAATCAGATGAAAAATTTGCGAATACCTATGTATGTAAGAGTTGAGAAAATTAAAACGCGAAGTTAGTTAAAATTCGCGAGTTACGTCATTGCAAAAGACGTCATAATAAATATAATTTAGCGGTATAAATATCGCTTACTGAAGAATACTCGAAGAATATAATCGATTTGTTATTAACGCCGCGAGCTAATAAAAATAATGGCCGTTCTAATAAAAATAATAGCCGTTTGATAAAAATAATAGCTCCGTTTATGAAATGTGACTTACAATTGGGATCCTCTTCGTCGATTGCGCCTTTCCTCGTCGGGCACGAGGACGGGTTGTGGCACAGGTGGCACTACCGCAGGTGCCACCGGTGCCGAGTCGATCTTAATCATCTTCTCGTCGTCCACTGCAACTTCGTAGGGCATTACCGGCTTCACAGCACGGAAGGAGGATCTGCGCGTTACGGGCCGATCCTCGGGTTCTCGGGCGCCTGCGAAGAAGCAAACGATCGACGACACTTTTAGGCCAACTGTATTATCCTTGGCATATTCAACGTGACGCATATTCGAGCGATTAAATCGGCTTAGATAACGAAGTCGCGTCGCTGATATAAATGAAAGTATAATTGAAAGAATACATGATGTATACGTAAATGGGAATGTACGCGATAAAATATTTAAAGATTAAAAACTTTAAATAATTTACACAAATATTTTTCACGTAATTGCAGCGAGATGGGATGAATATTGCAAAACTCCCCGAAGTGAGGTAAACGAGTTATGCGTATTAAATAAATTGAAACGAGAAAAGTGGTTCACACGCGCGTGGAGAAATCAAATCAATAAACCAAAATAACCACACTCGACAGTTATTCGACAACAAACGCCTTAAAAGAGTTAAACATGTTCGAAAGGAGCAAAATGCACTCCGAACTATATATAATGCGCGTCGAGTGCCAATGTTATTCCCTACTGTAACACAGAGTGTGGAGTATTCAGTCCCTAGCTGTACATAGCATAGAGATCACGTTGTATACGGAGTGTCCGAACATAACCGTATACTACTTATGCTTACATATTAAAATTAACTTATTGGTTTTCTTAAGTGTGATCAGAAAACAAAAAGATTAAAAATTGATAATCGGATTTTAACTCTTCGCTCTCTTTTTTTTTTGTTTTTTTTTAATCACACTTTTTATTTTTTTTGCAAGAAAGTATAATTTGGGTCATCAAGCTTCGTTAAGATCGATAGTTGAAAACTTAAACAAGAAAATTATATAAGGTAACTCCAATATTTGCGGCGCGCCGGGTTTTACGCCGAAAAAAATAGAAGAGAAGTGAGGGGACGCGACTACTTTTGTTGCGCGTATCTTTATGTTGTATTAGTATTGTTTTATTGATTTCAGGTTTTTATATTGTTAACGAAATAATCGTTTAGTCACGATTCGCAATCATTTATTTGCGGATGCGTAAAACGTACTTAATGTAATTAACACAATTAAAAATATAAATGTAATTATATTAGGGCTTGCGAAATCTTGTGCGTGACCTTGTGGTTATTTCACGGTACATAATTATAAACGGAGTAGAAGTATGGCGAAAGTGCTTATCTCTTTGTTCAACTTGATGTCTTGCCACCTGTTGGGGATATGTGACATTTTCAGTATGTGAGATTTATATCGCGGTCTGTCAGTATATCCTGACAAAACAATAATTCGCACTTAAACAGACGCACGAGTACGCAAAATTATTCGCGAACTAATATTTCCAACTTCTCTAACTTATAAGCAAGCAAACAAAAAACTAAGCTTTTTATAAAGTGTGAAAAATAAATATTTTGTATTCGTAATGTTTTTGTCAAATAGTAAAAAACAGTATAAAGTTTCTGACATGGTTTATTTCTTTAACATCGTAAATTTTGATAAATTAAGTTTTTTGATAGATGCGGCGCATATGTCGGAGTTCTACAATTAAATTTTTTAAACAAAGATAATAAGCATCACTTTTTACAAACCTTTGCGACGGAGTCGTTTCATTACGGTCACTGTGTACATCGCTGTACGTTCTTTCGTGCTTTCGACCATACCGGCGCGACCATAGATTTTCTCGCGCAACCATCTAGCGGCTCTTCTTCGAAAACGGAATTTCTCACGTGTGATTTTCCGATACTCACGGAAAATCGAAGTCGCTGATCAAGGTTTGTTTTACTGTATATAGACGTTGGGTCTTTCGCGAAGAGCACCTGACTGAGAAAACTTTCGTTCGTGCATTACATCGAAACGAATATTCGAAAGGAATGTGTAACACACCGAGGCGGTGGCAAATGGAGATTTGAAAAGCACTCGGGGAATGTCGATCGACGCGTAGATGCGCGCGAGAGAGGACGAGTACCTTTGAAATCGCGTTACATCCGTAGATACTCTGTGATACGCGTCGGAAATAGTTCAACAGGAAGTTCGCTGCAAGTTCTATCTGTGTGTATGACCTTTCGACGCGGAGAAGCGGGAGAGAGGTAGAGAAAAGGGTTGAATTTCCATGTTCGAGTTTGGCGCTTGTTCGGTGCTTCCAATGCGGACTGGCAATATGTGCGCGCGGAGGGCGTAGTATTAAAGTTACACAAGTCATAGAGAGAACTGCAGATCTCGGGATTCGCGCGACACATGTCGGAACGTACGCGCGACAGAATTGAAACGCATGAAAACGGAAAATTCTGAATTCTAGTTTCCGCGCGATCGCTGTTTCCGTTTTTTTACGAAATTTTTTAATTACACTCTCTCGACAACTAGTTGTCAACGATTCGATGCGCTGCATTACGGAAAAGTTTCGCTGAAAGAGACTTTTTTTTTTTTTTTTAAACCGTGCGACAATATATGTCCATTTTCGAGATATATATCTCGAAAAGCAACATCTGGATTATTTTCTCTCCCGACATATAAAAGTCACGGCTCGGAAATAGCGAATAAAAGAGATTTCTCGTTGTATTCATTGGGGCAAAAGTCGAGCGATACGGACGAAACCGCACAGACAAAAATACATTTAGCGAAAATCGGCTTACTCATTTCCTCAGTGCCGCTTTGTCTTTGATGACGAAATATCAGACATAGAGTATATTCGCATAATGGGGCGAGTTGTACGGCGGAACAGAGGGAAGCCGCGGACAGAACGAACAATGCGCACTGCGCAGGGTGAAGCTGCGCTACCCGACGAGATCTATTCAATTATCTTGACAGCTTTTTACATTTTCAGGTTTTTTTACATTACCTTTTAGAGGATAACTCCGTTTCTAACTTGTCATTGTTTTTAGCACGCGATAACATGATAAATGCGCAATATGCGCAGAGAAATCGGAGCAATCGATGTTGCAAGGTTGCCATCGAAGAGGGGAGAAAATTGTTGGAAAAATTCTCTTCGCTAGAATCCAAGAGCGAGCAGTTGCCGAAGTATCTCTTGGGGAAGGGGGAAAAGAGGGCAAAATGCTTGGCGAGAAAAATTGCAAGGAATTGTGCGTATGTGCATACAATACACACACACACAATACGGATATATCAATAGAAAATCGTTTCGGAAAAACCTTTGACGGATGAGGTATGAAAATAGTTTCGATATTTCAGTAGGTGGAAAACATTGACTCACTATAACATCGCGTTTATTGTGTTTCCCCGTATATGAATGAATAGAATAGAGAAACGATATGTGTTATTTTTCTCTTTTAGCACACAGATATCCCAAAATAACGTAAAACTATTTTTTTACGGAAAGCTATTTTTTACGGAAATATAAGAGTAGGTACATTTTTTTGTATCGTATATAAATATTACGTACGATAGGTTTTTTTATATTTGCAGAAGAATGTGAAAGGAAACAAATGCGTGCGTGGGAGATGAAAGCGAATTAGAGAAATCAAGCTTCCTACTGCATTTATTGTAATGAAAAACAAACATATTTTCTTTATGCACCTTGTGCCGAGATGGACGCTCTTTGCTGAGCGGCGGCGATGGCCATCGCGTTAAGCCCGCTACCTCCTGGTGCGGCGTAAACGTCGTAAGCGGACGCTCGTCTCGGTAATTGAACCGGAAGTCCTAGGCCGGTGTCAGGATGCGTGGGTTGCGCGCCACCGCCGCCCATTGCTGCCGCTGTTTTGATTTCGTCGTCGTACGATCTTTGTCTTGTCACGCGAGACTTGCGACGGATCGTGCCGCCTCCGCGACGCGCGCGACGCCGAAGTTCCTCCTCGTCATCCAGATCGGCTTCTTGCTCGATAACTTCACCGAGAAAATTGAAACATCGCACGGTTTTAACAAACCGAGCAAGTTGGGAGACATCGTAATCCCGAATTGGAATAAAATTTCGACTTACCGCCCGTCTGAGCCGGCATAACCCTCTGAGGGCTGGTCGCCCTTCCCCTTTCCGCAGCCTGATGGCGATCGGGTGAACCGCCCCGCGACTTGCTCTTCCGGTCCAGATCGCGCTCCCATCTGAGCTCCTCTCTCTGGCGTTCTCCTGCAACCTTTCGAAACTACAACATTACGATACGTAGATTAGGGCTCGATGCGGGAGACGTCACCACATGTAGGCTGTGAGTAAGGGCAGGGAAGAGTAGTCACAGCGTCCCCAACAACACGACAGGGGCGAGGCGGGGGGTTGCAAGTACAAGATTAGGCAGCATGGATTGACACACCTAAAAGCTGACGATTAGATCAACGCACAGAGATCAGCTGTTACTAAGGGTCAGGGGAGGGAAGATTTATAGTGACCGAATTAGATTGCGCGCTCGTGCTCGATGTAATTGAGCTAATGTGTGCGGACTATTTATTTTCACAGATTTATTTATACGATACGCGCGCAACGGATCAGCAAGCAGTGTTTTGTGAGAGCTTGCGATTTATTTATTTCTATTTATTTATATTTATGTTTTCTACATTATTTCTATATTAATTTAAGTCAATCAAGATACGCAGTATCAAAGAAAAAAATATATTATCTGAGAAAATAGCGAGTTGTATTTCTCTAAAATGCAAGAGATTGCTTCGTCGTTCGGTGGCACGACCGTTAATCGATTCTGTGATGCACAACTAAAATAGATCTGCAAACTGCAACAAAGACACCTCGCCCGAAAGCTCTAAGACCGGTAAACTTTCCGTTGGTGGTGAAAGCTAATAGCGCGGATCTCTCTCTCCCGGATACGCTTCCGAGCACAGAGGAAAACCGCGTTCAAACACGGTCGGGAGCTCCTCGTGATAATAATGAAATGGCCACGTCCGAAAATTAACTTCGTCTGAGGTTTGTCACGCGATCTCGCGGCGCGGCATAATTACAAGTCGGCAACAATTAGAGCTACAAAGGAGCAAAATGACGAAACGCGCGCGTGTTCGCCATCGGCAAAGTTCGAGGAGAAACGAGAGGTGGAGAGTTCCGGTATTAAGACTCCATTAGCGTCGGGATTTCGGAAGGGTCCAACGACTGATGCCGAGGCACGTCTTCCTCGCTCGCCACCGAGCGAGTTTTCCGACGGATAGATGTTGGCGAGAGACGCTTTCGTGCACCTGTCGCGCGCATAAATATTCACGATGACGCAAAGCACGACCGAGCGTGCACCGGAAAAACGTCAATTTAACGCGACGATGACGACACGATCGCGCGAGTAGTAGTAGCTCCACGCTTGCAAAAAAAACATTGCGATAATTTCGTCTCTCGATGCAACGCGCCACGTTGCAACCGCGCGGAGATACCCTCGTAACCGCCAAGGTCCATTCGGCGAAACTGGGTCGTCCGTTCAACATTACGATGTTAGAACGGTGTGTGTATCACCGGCGATTTTCACGGAGCGCAAAGCGCGCGTGTCACGAAGATGCATCGGATACTGCGCACGGTCGCGCATCACTCCGGGATGCTCAGCCGGCAGTAAATTATCCAATAGTCAGAACGTCTAGATGCATGTGGATGCTTCAAACAGCCGGTGCCGGTTATGTAGGTCGCTTAGCGAGCACAAACCTAGCAAGTGCTAAATGCAATTTTAATCTGAACGCTCGCGTGTTTTCATAATCGCGTAAAGACGCTAGCTTTGTAAGATGCGAGCAAAATTATATTGTCGAACGAGGAAAAGCTTCAGTCAAAGTCACGTTAATATCCGGTTTCAAAATTAAAAATTAAATATTGTTTAGAAACTTCTTTTGCGTTGTCCTTTAAACGTCGCGATTGCATTTCCGTAATTTCGTCGTTGCAGTCACTCCATTCCATCCATCATGTCGGCCGTTTTAGCTCGCGAGAAGCCGTGACGTGCGAATGGCGTCGAAGTGGATTGATTCTCGAGATGGAAAAAGCGTCAACAGCAATTGTCGCGAGGAAGATAAACGCGCCGGATATATGTGTATGTGTGTGTTCATTTCTAAACGAGGCGTATCGCGAAAGACTGACGATAAACTTCGTAATTAGCGCTTGTACTCGTAAATAGCGCACATCTCTTCTTGGGTTTGTACACGCCTACGCGTGCGTATAAATGCACGTAGGACGTGTGTCATTACGTCACGACAACTCCAACAAAGCGAATTTACGACTTTGTGTCCGCCCTTTCGTGTCTTTGCCGTTCAGAATGACGCACATGTTTAACCGTCGAGAAAAATTACAGACGTAATTTTCTGACATGTATTTAATAAAATTCTTTCGCGCACAAAGCAACTTGTTACAACTTGCGTTTGCAATGAGTTTCTGTTCCGTTGCACAATCATAAGGATCTTCACAATTTGTATATTTTCTATTTTCTTTACTTTTTTCTCTGCCGATACGGCGCGCACGAGAGACACGTTTCTCTCCTCATTTCAATTTCACTCTACTTTCTTTCGTTTCCGCAGTCGTTTCCCGCTCGCGCGCGCGCGCAGCCCCGATTATTCTGCCGAGCGACTAAAAACGACTGTCGATAAATTTTCTCAGAGTGAGGCAAGAGTTGCGTCTACCGATGCCGCGAAGTTCTCGATTTGCAACAATAAGTAAGTTTCTGCGCCTTCGTGTTGTGTGGCACACAATCAATACATGTATAACCGAGGCGTCGAATAAATTTTTCTGAATATTGACTCGAGTAAATGTCACATCTTGTAAGCGAGATAAAATCGACGGAATGTGAAATGTAAAAATAACAATTGTCAAACGCAAATGAATTTCAATCAATATCGCGAGATTATAATTAATAAAGCGAGAATGTAAAGTACGAGAATTTTCGATGTTAATTAGCGGTACACAATTACACAGGTCGACATGTTTTTTTTTTTTTTTTTAATGATTTTGTGACCGTGTTCTACCTGTTTCTACCAATTTGCAAGCAGAACGACAACGATTCCTCTCTTCTCAAAGAAAAACGCTGCATTTACGTACGATTTTTATTACGACGCATTTCTCCGTCTCGGATCCTTCGACGCGCGCGGCCGTTACGAAGGCCACGCGATAATTGCACGTCCGATAATTGTCTGCCAGAGTGTTGAATAATGAGAAATCCTGACTGCACACACGTGCAACCGCGATGCGCCGGTATGCGCTCGTCGTTTGCGCTATGTATGTACAACGCGATATATATTTCCTCCGTTCGCGCGACAAGTGCACACGATCTCGGTGCGCAATGCGATCTCGAGAGTAGTCGAAAGCTCAGCGTCGACGGAAACGTACCTCGTTAAAGCCACGCGTGATGAGAACGATCTAATCGTTCGAACAATTTATGATCTCTCTCTCTCTCTCTCTCTCTCTCTCTCTCTCTCTCTCTCTCTCTTTCTCTTTCTCTCCGATGAATTACTGCAGATTATCCGACGGACGTCTAAATAATAAAAAAGAGCGTGAAAAATAAATTCGTTTGTTCGGGCATCTGCATTTATTATCACGTCACGTTCATCTCGATGTTGTTGGAACGTTTTGTTCTCCGGGGTATTTAAATTTTAAAAACTTCGTCCAAAGCGGAGTTCAGTCAACATTTGCGATTATCAATTTACCAAAGTATTCTTCGCGCGCGCGAGGAGAAAATATTAAAATAATTCTGTTAAAGTTCCGGTAAATATTGAAATAAGATTTATATAAATTTTCCTGCATAAATTTCGCGTGAAAATCTCAACGGAATTGATATTACGATATAAGAATCAAAGCGTCGCGTCATCAACGTTTTGAGTGAGAAAGACGAAACTGGAAAAGTCGCACTCGAGATCGACTTTTTTTCCGGCCGTAATCGCAATGGAATAATTCGAGATTGCATTCCTCGTCTCTCGGGCTACACGGGCGACCTGCGCTTTGTTGCATATTGCAGTGACGTGGAAGAATCTCAGCGAGTTGTATGAAGTATGCATCTGAGAGGTAACAGCAAAGTGTGTAGCTTGAAGCGTTGAAGCGGACATTCAAAGCACGTTATACGTTGACTCGTTTCGCAGCGGTAATTCAGCAAACCCTAATTTCAAACATAGCTACCGCACTGCGACGTTCTCGAGGTGTAACGATATATCTCTTAGGATGCTGAATTATTCAGCTCGGTTGGGAGAGAAAAGGAAATCTCGTGCGATGCTAAATCGTGAATAATAACAACATCAAAAGCCAGTCAAATGACGTGATGCGCACGTAAAGCGTGGCCTTTTTTTCGCTAATTTGGAAATGTTTATTATGTCAATTTACTTCAATATCTCATTGCAAGAAGATATTAATTTTGTTTTGTTATATTTTATTATAATTGAGAAAAAAAAAGTATTTAAAAATTATCTATATTTTAGTTTACAATTATATTAACAAGGTAATTAAATGTGCACTGTGTTATACAATAATATAAGTTTGAAATGTGTGCGTTTCTATCGAAAGCACGATTAGCGCGGATCAAGTTCTCGCTTACCTTCTCCAGTTCTTTGAGACTAGCCGGCGAGACGTCGGAATGTCTTCGAATTTCCGGACTTCGCGGCGGAGCCAGTCCACTTCCGAGCGCGCCAATTTGACTTCCGGTGGGACCGAGCCGAGCATCGCTGTGCCTTCTCTGAAGAGCTTCCAGAATCGGCACATCAAGCAGCGAATCTGTGGATTCTTGCGTTACGATCGGCTGGTCCCTCGAGGCGATCTTTCGACGACAGACGCTACATCGCCAAGAAGACTGTAACGTTTTCGGAAATGGAAGCAATTTTATTCGCCATTTTATTTCTATTTGAGATAGAAAATCTCATAACGTTGTTTTTTGACAGTTTCATGAGCGTATTGAGAGTTAATGAATAATTAATTTTGCAAAAATACACAAGATTCCGTTTTGTGTGTTTACTTTAATAAGCGGAATTATATCTTCAAATGCTAATGGAAATATAAATATTGCTAGTTTCAGTTTTAATCTTGTAAATGTAACACGCAATATTTGTAATCATATTATATTCGCGACCTGTGTATGTGATTTTCAAATCATATTTACGCAATCATATATACGCAAGTATATAAATGCAAGTCTGATGAGCAAAGTTAACGCTTAAAAATAACATTCATTCGACGACAACATCTCTTTTTTGCGCGTTCGCTCGTGAAAAGTAAGGAGGCGAGCGCGCAAATTTACTAAATGGGACGCGTTTGCATCATATTGTATCACGCACGCTGATTTCACCCGGGCCGGCATGACTCTTATGAAATATTAAAAGAACGCATACATATATTCCAACAAATTCAAGTTATAGCGCGCGGATATGTCGTGAATTAGGGATAAATGGACCCAGAAATGATTACGCACATTCTCAACCGAAGTTGGGGTTATCCGACAGGAATGTCGCGCGAGAGCAATACCGCGCGTCCATTGTATGTAATACGTCGTGAGATTAAATGTCATATGTCGATCGGTCACAAGCATTTCTCGAAATTATCATCAACTACGTATGTAATTAGAATTAAGCGAGTGAATCGCGCGCGCGCTTGCGTATATACCTATCACTAAATATCAAAGGGCGAAACGTTTCGTCACTCGGCGAAATCGATTAATCCTCCACGTGATTGAGCGCACGGTAGCGACATCGAGAAAATTGCGAATCAATTCCCATCAGATTCTTTCTTTTCGTTTATGATAATTTAAACGCGAAAGCTCTCGGATGAGCCGCGAAAATAACAAGCAGGTGAGTACGAAGTTAGTTTTCGCTCTCTCCCTTTGTCGAGATTCATGGATTTAATTATTGTCGCGAAACGTGATGGTTCGGATGGGCGCACGTAATTGCTTCAATAGTTTCGTAAAAAAAAACTCGAAACGGTCTCTCCCGAGGGTTGAAAGATTTAGTTAAGTTTCCATGGTAATTTCCTGCGAGCACGTTTATGGCAACGGTAGGCAGAAATTCTCGGTAAATGGCAACATTCAAGCAAAACGGGCGAGAAGTGAAAATTAGCGAGCGACGTGGAGGTGAACGTGATTCGGGCGTGTTAACGTTATAGGCTCGGCATTAAAGGACTTTCGTTCGTTCGTGTCACCTCGTAATAAACCTTCGGCTTTTCTTGTCACTATACAGCGCGGCTGTCAATTAACATTTTCCTTTCAAATCTGCTTTTATTGAACGTATAAATAGCGCGATTATCGTTCGTAATAAATTTAAGAAAAATTGCAAGCACAACCGATCAATTTATCAACGTGAAATATTTAAGTAAAGCGAACGATCATTTTTTCTTTTATATATAATAAATGCAGAATAAATACACATTTAAACAAGAACAACGGTTAAATGTCATGACTACAATTGCAACGTTACATTCGCGAAATTAGATTTGCGCGTTTAAATCTGACCTTGTTCTTCTCCGTTCCGCTGACGCCTTCGTGTTTTTCCTTCGTACATTTCGGCAATTTGCGCATTGTCCGACCTTCGTTTTACGACAATATTTACCGACGGAAAACAATGAACAAGCCGGTTAATTAGAGAAATGGAGACGTGCAAACTCACCGGATCGTCGGAATTCGTTGTCGTCGAATAGGAGGCGCAGTCCTCGCAGACTTTCTGTTGACACTCGCAACAAGTTCGCGAGACTTCCTCGGGGCCGAACGACTTCCGACATACCCTGCATTCTTCCCCGCTGCTTTGTTTGCCGCCCGTTTCCTTTCTGAAACAGTAGGCCCGGTGAAATTTGTTAGAGCTCGGTTCTCGATCGCGTTTATTTATTTATTTTTTTCCAAAGTATCTACGTATTTGAGATCACTACTAATTAGTGAAGTTTTCACAAATTTTATGTACAAGTGTGCATATAAGATAGTAATATAAGATATAATAACATGAATGTTTTATTATGTACAGATACTTCGTGTAAAAAATATACATAATAATTAAATTAATAATAATAATAATAATAATAAAGTAAATAAATATATATTTTATTATTAATTTAATTAAATAAATATAATTAAACAAATATAAATATTTTATTATAATAAAATATTTATATGCATATTTTATTAAATAACTCATGTTTTAATGTTTTGCCATTTTTTTCATTTAACTTTATTTTTCTGTTAGAAATTGTGTATATTTTCTTTATGACCGCAAGCGCGATTTCGCTTTGTGAAAAGACTATTGTTGGTGCTATACAGGCGTCGAAATCGATGTAACGATGCCTTTGTTCGTACAGCACTCTCGTTATTTGAACAGGCGCGGGTTACTTACTAGCTGACCGACAACGAATCCGAGCAGAGCAAACAGTAGGAATTGGCGGGAGGTCGCGCCCGTTTAAACTGACAGCGGACTTCGTGAATCGTCGTTCACCTTATCTCGGATAATGGTCATCGTGCGGCGCTCGTTCGCACGTGTGTGTCCCTAGCGTACGAATCTTCACCAAGCAAGATACAGCGCTAGCTAGCTCGCGGATTAACCGGATGAAATTGGCTATTATCCAAGCGAAACATTTCCTGGACAGATTGCTGTGCGGCTAACGAAATATAATATATATATGTATATACTCGTATATACGCGTATTTTTACATTGCTCGCTGGAATCGAGACTCTAAGCGTGTATTTAGAGAGATAACTGATTAAAAAAAAAACTAGAATAGTAAAAGACTAAAATAATAAAAATAAATAATTTGGAAGTAGTCTTTCACGTGACAGGGGGAATCAACATTTTCGCTACAAACGACTTTTGTCGAGGATTAATTGCTTTTAGATGTAGCAATTTAGATGGAAATAAAATGCAGTTTTTGTAGGATGCCCTTTGGGGAAGTGAAACCTTCGCATGTAAAAAAAAAAAAACATGCAATACCAAGGTTTTTGCCGTTACACACCGTCCCGAAAACGTTTTCGAGCTGTTCTTGTTATACGCAAAATTGTGCTCACAATCGAGTTAACTTTTTGACGTACTGCATCAGTTATTGATGTATATAAAAGTGACTGAACTCAGTTATACATGATGAATGTGACGTTTAATGAGTAGATCCCTCGCGGAACAAAATAAAAGTTACGAAAGTAGAGAGAAAGCGTTTTTTTATTTGTCAGCTATTTTTGCGCATTGATATCATATTTCGAACTCCGAGGTAATATTCAGCGCACCATGTACACGTTCAATATTAGCGATATGATATCATTGGGAGCGCATATATTCGAATAATAATACGTATAACGTATATGTGTTCGAATAATTTATTCAAAATTGAGAGAAAATAAAGATATCTCGATATTTGAACGATTGCAAGATAATCAAATTACATGTAAATTGACGGTTCTGTTGAGAACATGTATTACCGAGTAAAACAATATATATATATATATCTAGATAATAATAATTAATAATAATAATAATATATTTTAATAATAATATATTTTGCTCTAGTTGTTTTAATTGTGTTTCAAATAAATAATAATTACTTACGCACAAACTCTATAATATTTGACTATAATAAGAAGCCAGAAAAGAGAAAATATAAAATATAAAAAAATGTACGTACAAATTAATATTTTCATTAATATTAAGACGTGATATAAATAAAGATGATGTTTAAAATATTTTCAACAAGACACGTTATGTAAGTAACTTGAACAGGAACTTACGGTTTCAAAGATTCGATCGTTGAGGTTTCCTCCTTGGGCTGAATATCCTCCACCGGGGTGACCTTGGCTGGTTTCGTCACTGAAAACAAAAGGAGGCCTCTTTTATGATGATCGTATACTTCACGAAGAGTCTGTGAGAGCTCTATTCGTGGACTTTTTGTTACAAGCAATATCCTGCGGGATTTCCTTTTCTCCGCGTAATTAGGAAATCGATTCTCACAGATGCTTTGCCGCTCTACTACCGCGCGCGCATCCTACAGAGTTTTTAAAATTCTATTTGGATCCTTAAAGATGTCCCCGGGAGGGAGATGTCCCCTTATTAGGTATTCAGTCCTGACTTTCTCTCAACGGAAAGGAGAAGCGATTTTATGTCGCGCGATTTGCCGAAGACTTTCGCAATCGACGCGGTAGTAGGGCGTGATCGCTCGAATCTTTTGTCGTTCCGGGAATCGTCGCGCGATTTCGAGGGTCGGATATTATTATTGAAGGGGAACGGCAAATGCTCGACGTGTCTCGTCGAATATCTTTTGTCTTTCTTTCTCTCTCCTTCGAAAATCCTATTGTAGAAAAAACATTAGAGAGAAAGAGAGAGAGAAAGAGAAAAAGAAAGACATAGAGAAATCGTAATCGAGTCGCTTCTTAATTTTATTCACGTCGAAATACCGGAAAAAATACCGTTTCCAAAAACAGTATCGTCGCCAATATTCGTTCGGTGTCGTTTTCTTGCTTCGACGCTTTGAATTAGCGAAGAATTCTCGGAGGAAAACGTTGGATCTCGAAGATGTTTTCGCTCGAGACGCAAAAAAACGAAATGAAACGCAGTGTACCGAGCAGTGCTTCCGCAGCTTCTCAATTAACCAAATACTCCTGTGATTTTTTTTTATGTCCCAAGCACCGTCGCGATATAAATTAACAGAATGAAAAAGATTACCGTGGCTTGTAAGAGAAAGAAGTGACTTTTACGTTCTTCTTACAAGGGATTTTTTTCCCTTGGATATCCTCATGTCTGCGTGTATCCTTAGGATTTTCTTGTAAGACCCGAAATTAGAGTTTCACTACGTAACGTTCTTTTTTTTATCATTTAACACTGTATTATCGCAGGTTACAAAAATACGGAGTTTGAGATGAAAAATTGCGATTAACGCGATTATTTTTAACGACAGTGCGCAACGGAGCGCAACTTTCCGCAAAAGATGGATATTTTCAGGAATTTTCGTAAAAAAACAGAGAGGATCGGAGCGCGCAATTGCCGACGAAACCCGAAAAAAGCAGATTCGCAATGCTTTTGCACACGCGCGGATGCACGTGGTCCGGAGTAGATTGCCCGTAGATCCAATTAAACTTCTAGAAAAACCAGCCTGATGTTCGCGATCCAGCGCGTATCATCTTTCTCGCTGCGGAAATTAACCGTCAGATCGAATCTTACATGAGTTATGACTCGGTCTGGAAAATCCGTCTGTATATATACGTGTAGAGCGCAGTTCTAAACGATTAATTTCGCTTGTTTTCGCACACTAGCGATGAGAATTGTTCGCACTTTTTCTATATCATTAATACACAATGATAATAAGTTATATTTTTATATAGTAAAATTACGATACATCTTGAAGATGCGCGGGAGATATGACATTGCATCAATTTCGGTTTATTTTGCAATTTTTACTTTCTTTTCGTACCATTTTTGTTTTATTAATAAAGTCTTCTTTAATTAGACCAAATTAAATTTTTGTTTAATTTTGTTAAAATTCGTGCAAATATGCCTTTGTGAGAAGCTGAATTCGTGAAATAATTAATATTTAATGTCAAATGTGAATTGAATATCCAAATGAGATGAATATTTTACATATAACTTTCAATATTGGACACTTCCGTAATTAAATCATCCTGAAAAGTTTTCATTAAATAAAAATCTCGTACTTCAATCTTGAAGATTAAATACACATTGTGTGTATTTGGTTGTGCTAATAAACTTGTAAATAAAGCGCTGAAAAGTCTCTCTGCTAATAAAAATAAACAAAATTGTTTATAAAGTTTTTCTGTAATGTGTGAGAATTAATTTACAACGCGATAATTAATTAGACTAATAACAGTGTAATTCAATATGTTCGTGGTAATTCACAGACGTTATTATTCAATAAGTCAATATCTTTGTTGTGATAAAAATAGATTCCAACACGCAGCGACTCGTTTTTATTATAACCAACTTAACTCTTTTCTCGCGCGGGCACCATGTCATGACACTTTTTTGCAGAATTACGAGCGGAAATTGCGTTTGCGTTACTGTCGACAAAACGGATTACCGAAGTATAGTCGGGCTCGACAAAAGAAAACTTACTCGAACGACGCGCGTGAGAAATGTGGGAATTTTTCTTCTTACAAAGCGATTATTTTGTTAATATGCTAAGATTTGTCGAATCATGTGAGAATCTAGAGTTATCTGTGCCTTCGAAACGATAAATCACTATATGGCTAATTGGTCGAAAAATTATCGGATAAGAGCGTTCCGACATTCGAAGAGATGAAGCGATTTGTCGCTGCAATTTATCCGCTCTTATCTCACGTTAGAATTAGAGAGGAATTTAAGATAAATCTAAAGGAATAAATTGAAGGCGCTTCAATTAAAGTTTATATCACTTACGTGAAAAACTGTTTGAATTCGCGCAGAACTCTAGAAAGTTTTTAAAAATAAATAATATTGAGTTGATCAGAAAACCTTTTCGTATTTTCGTATTAAGATACGTATTAAAATATTTTCGTATTAAAAAGACTTTCTGACCAACCCACTAGATTTTTGTAATAGAACCCTTCTATTTCCAGAAAGGAAATGTTCTTTCTTTCTCTCTCTCTCTCTCTCTCTCTCCCTCTCTCTCCCGTGCTGCGTGTATTTAATATTTTGACGATTGTATATCTTATCCTCCCGAGCTCGAGCTGTTTGCTCGTGACGCGTTATCGTTCTTTCAAAGACATCCAAATAGCCATGGAAAAGACAAGAGAGTTTTCATCCCTCTGATGAAAAGCTCGACGTGTCATCTCTCCTCGAGTTTCCAACGGAAGTAACTCGAACTTCCTCTCGGCTTCGAGTTTTCGGAAGTGCTATGGTCTGCTACGAACACGCGAGATTTAACTTCTTGGGAGTTGTGTAACGAGAGGTCGACCTCGACCAACTTACATCATCCCTTTATATTGGTTTATCTTCCTTAATGAGAAGAGAACATTTTGAAAAATTTGTCACGAAAGAGACACACAAAACAGCAAGAATACACATATATCAATTTGTGTTACTAAAAATAATACTCGGAAATACAATAGAAAATTATTAGAAATTAATTAGAAGAGTACAATTAATTCTTCTTTTCAGATATATTTTGTTCCAATTTAATTGTCAATGCAATTTTGCTGAAACATTGTTTTCGCTTCGATTTTATTATTAAATATTTTTTTAAAATAATTTTTCGTTGAAAATTTGTAATATATATTGCATAGGTATCTATATATTTTTTGCAATAACGGCTCTTGACAAATATATTTTCAGTATAAAACTTCTTTCCGATAAATCGTTACGTTTTTAATAAAGAGAACTGAATATTTTGTAAAGAATAATATAATTTTGCGTCGGCAATTCGCGACACTCTTTCGTTAATAAATCTCAAACATATCGTAGATGTGTAGCACACGCAATGCACGCTTTTTTCTCTCCAAATCATTCCAGAAAGTCAATATGCCTGTGGTATTTATCTTTCTTTCGTGACTAGACGTGTTTCCGATATTTTCCTGATACACAACTGTCAAATATACAAACACAGATAAATGCAAAAGTTTACATAATACATTTTTCTGTGAAACATTTTATGTCGATTTAATTTTCGAACACTAAGAAAGTTGAATTACATTTTGAAAATTACATTTTGAAATGTAATTTTTTAGGCAAATTATTTTGTTGACTCGTCAAAAACAGTAGAAACTCACAATACAAAAAAAAAAAAAAAAATTTGGCGTTTTCATACGTCTAACAGTAACAAAAAAATAATGGTCTTATTTTATAGAATTATAATTTACTATTTATTTTTAATTTCAACATTTTGTGACATTTTGCTGTGTATTTTCGTATAATATCATGCGTGTACTTTTTTTTTATTTATTATTCAGATTTAATATGTGATAAATTTTACTGCTACGTTATACTTTCGCAACACTTACGATGCGAGAAAAAAATGTTTCTGTTGATATGAGTTTCATCCAATTGCGCGTAATAGTATACACAGAAAGCGATGTGTTTATAGTTGGCACAGAATGATATACTCACACGCACACTACACATCCATTAATCCCAATTACGCTCGTATCAGCCATACCTATCACTGATATTTGACCATCGACGAGTATTTTTTTTAATCATTATTTTCAAGCGCGATTGCCAATATCTGCTCCGATTATTACATACTAAAAAATATAGCGAAAGGCGCACGCTTCGCGCAAATATTCGTTGCGCGCGGCAGCTTGATTTTTCGCGAGTTTTCATCGTTCTCTATAATAAGCTCTGCGCGCGTAATTGGATGCGCGACATATTTTTGGTATACTTGCTACGCTGCTGGCGGGAGGAAGAGAGCCGATCGATACCGTACGAGCAAGAGCCGATTGACATTATGCTCGATTCGATGCATGATAAACGGACGTGTAATTAAAGCCCGCGATCGCTGATGTAACGCTTCTGTAATATATAGAGACAACACAGTGTTGATGCCCTATTTATAGCATTTATGCAATTCAAGTCAATTAATGTTAATACCGCAAATGTAATTATATTCGCGACGCGTTGTTACAAAATTATCTAAAAATGCGAAAGCGCATTAGAATATTTAACTCATGCGTGTATTCCATATTACGTAATACAAACGAAACACTACATTGGAAGAGAATGTGCAATGTTTTTCCAAAATGTAAATATGGAAACAACTCGCAATATTTTGCCAAAATGTAAGAAAAACAATTAATCTAGCAAAAGATAACAGAAATGTATACAAATGTATACAAATGTACAAGTTAAATCTTTTATTAGTATGTTATACAATATATAATACATACATACACATATATATGTGTGTGTGTGTATATATAGATTATTTATGTTTGGTTCCAATCGATGCTCATTACGTCATCGGACGTCGATAATTCTCCACGAGCCGCAAAACCATGTAACCTATTAAATTAACAAACTCTTACGCGGGCAACGCGCGCGTTCTTTTTCGTCAAATATCTGCTCTCTACGATTATTGTATTGTTAAACGGTTTACAGCTCGCACGCACGATTGCGCTATTTAGCCGAACAATGAGGAGAAATCACCGAATCGTAATGGGGCGTGTTACTGTCCGACGATGGCGCGCCATTGGGCAGAGTTGTTGCTGGTAATTGATCTCCAGATACAATCACATTGTTAATCATCGCTGTTATTAATGGAGTAGCGGGTCTCCGGTACCGAATCGCTCGGTTGAATTGAATACCGTGGGAGATTAGTAGTCACTCACGGAGTGTATCTTGGTGGAGGAGGACTGACACGTATTTATCAAGGTGGCGATAAATTTTGGCGATAATTCTCAACGTTTCGCGAGACGAGAAATGATGGCGCGTGAGTTCGTGATCCGTGACAGAGGGAGATACATCTAGTGCCAGAATAGCGGATACGGATCGAGCAGCTTATAAGTTTTAGTAATGTGTGACGTTGAACGTAATGACTCTCACAAGCAGCACAAACGATTACTTCTTAAAATTGGGGTATGACTAAATACACATTGCAATATTGTTGAAACTAATATTTAAAAACCAACATATGTCAAATTGTTTTTTGGACATACATTTTTTTCTGCTTTATTTAATTTAACGATACGAGGAGATTTTTTTAAAACAAGAGTGTCGCATCATTCTGACAAGAGTGTCAGTCGATCTGCAACGTAGATTGTAACTTATGCGCCGTAATAATGTTTTTTTTTTATGAATGATAAAAACATCGTTACGACGTCGAAATTAGATTCCAAGGTGTCGGGAATATAATGATGTGAGCGATTCAAGAGCCATAAAAAGAACGAATATCATTGAGAAGAAAGTTCTGTCGTAAATGCGGGGATTGGAGAATCGGTCTCGTATATTCGCGCGTCGCCGGTGAATTATACAGCGTGATGCCGCTCGACTTGAACATTAAGGATGGCCCATTCAAAATGCCCCCGCTCTTCGTCATCTTTTATACGCGCGAACAAAGGCGCCTAATGTCGGATATGCGAATCACGACTTTCAAGAGGAAAGAAGAGACTTTAGAGACTTTAAATCTCGGTTTTTTGACTTCGACACACTTGGAGATTTTCTCCTCTCCTTAATTTCCGGTTTCTTATCTCGCCCTTGTCTTTTCGCAAATTTATTCGGGACGCGTTCTTCACTTTCGTTCGAGAGAAATTATTTCGCGAAACAATGACACACGTATTATTGTGCCGCCTGGGTGTGCCGCGCGCGACGAGCACGACGGAAAAAAACGAAAGAGTTCAAGAAAGATGCGGTAAAAATGACACTTTCGCACAGAAATCGTGGTAAAGCATAAAATACGCATTTCTTTATTGCATTTTTCCCAGGAGTGCGCGAGATTTCACGACAGTCTGTGAGTGACACTATTTCTCGTGCTGCAAAACCCAACTGAAAAATATAATGCGCGAAGCAGCGGAATATCTAAAATTAAAAATCTTGAAATTGAATCCAGCGGTCTCTCAACATGATTCGCCTCGAAGGCGGCGTTGAATATTTTATGCGAATTATCTCTCTTTCTCTCTCTCTCTCTCTCTCTCTCTCTTTCTTTCTCTCTCTTCTAAACGACTCTGAGGATAAAGATTATTAATCACACTTTTCCGTCTTATCGCAAATGGCAAACACGTGTAGATTTTTTTTTCAAGATGGAAGAGGGTTGTGTTGCGAAAGAAGTCTGCCGAAAATAGACGGATCATAGAGTAAATCGCTTCGATCTTCGAAGAGCGTGGGTCATATCTACTTGCAAAAACGAAAAGAAGTGGGTTGCCAGAAGGAGTTAAAGGAACACGAGGCAAGATACGGATAGAAAGAGAAAGAGAGAGAGAAAGAGTGAGAAGGAAGAAAATCGCTAGCAGGTTAGATTGAAATTTTACATATATGGCGTATGTAAGCATCATCATCACAAAAGCGAAGGCGTGTACGTGTGCGAGCGCGCGCGCAAGAGAGAGAGAGAGAGACACGTGCAGTTTTCTCAACGTTGACTCTATGAAGCCCCGGAGGGTTGATTTAGCTTTCCTAGTTTCTGCGGATTTCTGACTTCCCTCGCGGATACAGGATCCTCCGAGGAACTTCCTCCCGGCCAAGTGTTGGCGTTGACTTGACCGATTACGAATTTAAGCAAGCAATGCGAGTATAACTTGCAAGTATAACGACATAATTTCGATATTGACCTACCTCGAACTCTGACAACTCTTACAATACCACCTATAATTCTAAGATTTTTAGTTGTAGCCCCTAGAAAAAATAGTTCATCAACCACGTGTATTGCGGAGAAAAAGTGTCTCTTTCTAAAAATATCTCTCGTATCAGTTTCGTAATCTCGCGACGCGCAACTTTAAAAGATCTCAAATTGATAAAGAAAGACGAAAAGCGCATCGCCGACTCGCGAGAGTTGCGGATATTCTATATATATATATATATATTCTACATATATGTATACATATATATATATTGCACTCTCGCGGCGTTGCTCGATGTGAAAGTGAGCGTGCACCAGTGAGTGTAAATAACAGTTACTATTCCATTGCGCGATCCTCTTCCGAGGTTCCCTTGTGGCATGCTTTCTCTCGCGCCATTATCCGGTTGTTTGTACGTGACTCCTCTCTGCGTGACTGTCGGACATAAAGCTCGCGTTTTTTATGAGAGTTTTCGGTCCCCGCCCTCTTCCCGTCTTCGAGTTCGTCGCTTTGTCGAACTTTTTACTCTCTTCAGGAGGAGTTTCCGCGACCTCGCCCTTCGTCGTTTTATTCTGACTTGACAACTCCCATCGCGCCGCAAATCGTCCCACGCTATCCGGCCACCCTCGGCAGTCGGTTCAAATTTCTGACGAGGGGGCCAAATGAAAAGGGATTGCCGACGAATATGGCGATCATTTTTTACAGACGCAACTCTTCCTCCGACAATGTCACTGATTTTTCTCAGATCCTCGAAATTAATCTGCGCTTGTTTTCTTGTTTATTCGCCACATCCACAGATACATTTGCTGTTATTTGTTGGATTAGAGTTCGTAGCTTTATATCAATGTTTTTCGACTCTTTTATTGAAACATATTGAAACTTAAAATATCAAACATTATCAAAATTCATTTTTTGACGTACTTTTTAATTAGAATGGAATTAAAAAAAAACGAAACGAAATAAGAGAATATCATCCGCGCAAAAGAGCGAAATAGAATATCATTCGCCTAACATTTCGTTGAAACCGCGATTATTTGAGGAATAAAGCCGTCGTATCTCACCGACAGCGGATTAACTGCGTGTTCCGCAGAAGTTTCGCCGGCGGTATACCTGTTTCGCTCTTTTAGTGCTGGCTCAGTCGGAAGGTCAAGAAATGTAGCGGGATCCTAGCAAAAGGTTATGGGCGAAATTTCCTGAAAATTCGAACTGAGAATTTCCCGCCAACGGGCGACGAAGCTGAGTCGAATCGTCATGAGAAATAGTTGAAGACGTGAGTTGAGACGTTGATCCGCGCAGGGCGGATTAATTAGACTGGCCGTTTCGTCGGGAGAGAACGATATTAGCTCGCTTCGCTTCCACGTTTGATCGTTTGTGATTGCGATTATGGGCTTAAACATCATTACTTAACAATCGCGCGAACAAAACGTGTATTAGTCCCGAGAAAATGCGAGATCGATCTTCTGAAAGTCTCGCTCTGTCAAAAGACTTTATCGCGCTTCTCCTTTCTCGCAATTAGCGCGTTCTCTCGAAAAAATTCGAAAAGCTTTTTTTTGTCAGAATGAAAATGTACTCTTCTACGAGATTTTTACTGAATCTCGCTAATAATTCATCATTCAATTTTGCAGATAATTTCATTAACTTCGCAGATGTAATAATAAGACCGGCCCACTGGTCTCGCGGTCTGAGTGCGGGGGTTGCGAACATTGAAGTCCCGAGTTCGAATCTGCTCTCAACATTTTTAGGATTTTTTCCGGGCCGGTCTCTCTCAATCGAGTTATTCGATTTGAAAGACGAACTGAATCGGGTCTCCAATAAATTATAATTGAGTGTATTTTCGAAGTGTAATGCGCACTTTCGGTGGTTCGGAATCCACCTAAAATGTGTAGGTCTATTACATTCTACAATCCGCACTTTGGATGCTATGGACTAATCAACCCGTACATCCAAGATTTAATGATTACTGATGATTTGTTCATGTGCGCCAGTAACTTATCGAACAAGAAAACTGAAGAGCTCTCACCTCTTCTATGCCAACGTCACTTCTAAATCGGCTGATATCATTCTATAGTTGACCTTGTAACATCTCATTTCTTTCACAGCTTTATCGTAATTGTCGCTGCTGATTTCAGTTACACTGTCACACAATTGAGTGATACAGCTGACAGTTGCGCACTTTGTTATACTTGTTAATCATGTCTTCATTAAAGTTGTTAAATTGTAGTCTTATATTTTTCTTTTTTTCTATTAATTCTCAAAAATTAAAATAAATGTAAAATCAATTATATGGTCAAAGATCATTTTTTAATCTTGTGATCACTTTTGAGTGCAGCAATTCCTCACATCGATCAAATTATTTTGAACTATTTAATGTATCGATATCAGATCGAAATAACGGTGTCTGAAATATTTAAATTGCGCTAGACGGTGATAAATTGAGATATTTCTTGTTAAAAGAGATAAAAAATTTACAATATGTTATATAATGCGGTGCGAATGCGAGTGAAAAGAGACAAAATTCGCGGCGCGATTCCACGTCACGGAACGAGAAAGGGATAAGCTCCCGGGGGAAAACTTTCTTCGCACTTCAACGAGAATCTCTGTAATTTAAATCCTGCCCCGCGTCGCCCAGGTTAGCTCGCCATCTTCCCTCTCTCTCTCTCTCTCTCTCTCTCCCAGCGAGTATTTTTACCACCGTCTTTCTTCCTTAGTGTTTTTTTCTCGAAACGAAGTAAAATAAGCTTTCGATATCTCGCGTCGACATCCTTTTCCTTCGCGTTTTCCCGGCCACGTCGCTCTCGAAAGATATCTCGCTTTTTCTTTTCTCTTTCTTTCTTTCGGTCTCGATTAGCGGACTTTCCTTCGCTTCTATGTTCTCCAGACCGACGGCGAGATAAACTGCGCGTGTTTCCGCGGATTATGCTGTCAAGTCCCATTATTTCTCTTCGGAAGCGTCTGTAATCCGCGACATCGGGACTGTAAAATTTTATAGGATGCAACAACGACGCGCGAATCAATTCCGAGATTAACTCTCGTAGCTCCGATCGATGACGAAACCGTTCGATCAACGAGTTCTCTATCTCTCTCTCTCTCTCTCTCTCTCTCTCTCTCTCTCTCTGCGCGAAGGGTTCGCTGTGCGCGCGAGTATTTCTCGCTTCTAATCTGGTAAATGATGCATAATCGTGTATTTTTATATATACGTTTTCTCGAATCTTTCGGGTTATTTTCGTCATTTTTGTGAAAGCGTCGGGTTGAGATTTGCACAAATATATCTCTCGAATATATGCGAGATATTGAAAATTCCACGTCGACGAAACGAGCAAAGTAAAACATATAAATTGGTTTCGCGTCTTTCCTTTTCTCTCTTTTTTTATTTTTTTTCTTTTGCGCGGCAAAAGTGTATTAAAGCGTGTATTAATTATTTTTACCCATAGCGATAAAATGCAAAGTGCGGAAGAACAGCTCTAAAATACTGTTATACCGCTATTAAAAAGCTATTAACGAAGCGGAGCGAAGTAACTTTATTCATTCGCGGGAAACAAGCTTGTGCTCGCGAAACCGGACACAACAAGAGCTCTCTCTCTCTCTTTCTCTCTCTCTCTCTCTTTCTCTATAAATCGTGCCACTTAACAACACCGCGAGTGCTGATAAATTGCGGCCACGACGTTTTCTTAACTCGCCGATGGCGCATAAATCAAGTTAGACGTTATACTTGAGATAAACGCGCGGGCTGCGTGGTTCGCGCAGATGCGTCGATATTTTCATTGTTGCAACTGTATGCATCCGGTGCGGCGCGTCTGCCTTTAATATCTTTTGCGGCGAAGTGCGCGGCGAACAGCGCTTTCCATCGTGCAAAAACAAAAAAACAAAAAAAAAATAAATAAAAAAAGAGAAGAAAAAGAAAGTGTGCGCGCGCTGCGGACAGAAACGCCCTTGCGCGGCCGTCCTCGACCTCCTCGCGTTATGCACTCCACCCCGCGTATTCTTCAACTCACGTATATAGTCGGTCGCATAATTGGATAAACAAGGCCGATATTTATGCAAATGCCATGCCGACGCGAAACGCTGTTTGCAATGTTACGCACTTGCTAATATGCGCACAAACATAAATTCCGCGGATTTGACTCGCGCGAGCAGCAATGGCGAGAAACGTCAAAGCAGATGCGAGAAATAAAATTCTCTTTGGCGCTTGTGATGTTCGGATTTCCGCAGTCACGTCAGATACTTACGTAAGGAAAACTTCACGCGAACAAACACGAGACGAGATGACGTAACAAGAAATTGACCGAGCGATAGAAATAGCGGAAGAAATTGCATCATGATTTCGGTTTGTACGCTTGGTTGGCTCCGATCGCGTTTTAGTTGACGCGTATAATATAAGTATGTAACGCAAATCGGTCAACAATATTAAATGATAATTATGCAAACGATGCGGAAGATAAGCTCTTGTAAAGTCCTCATCTTAGCAAGGGACATATGTACTTTGGAACAAAAAAAGAGCTAGCCGACGAGGAAAGTTTGTCTTTAAAAACCGCGCGGAGAAAAACGACGCTAAATTTTCTTCTCGCGCATAATGTTATTGTTGCCACAAGGAAACTTAAACATTATATGCATAGAAATGAAATGTAGTTTTGTTATAAAAGTTGTGTGTTTTAATGCGGGCATTAAGGGAAACAAGAAGACTAGCTCGGCTCACCGTTTCCCGTCGTTATGATGTTTCCCAGCTGCCACAATTTGCTCAGGGTTTTCCCGCTTTCCTCTGGCGTAACCGATTCCGACGTACCGGCTTCCGGTGTCGTCGTTACCATCTGCAATACGAATGTTCATTTTAACGTTTGAGAGTTGTCTAGAATAAATCATGAATATATATATATAATTTTATTTTTGTGTTATCTTATTTGTTAAGGGATGTAACTATTTGCAAATTTTTTAACTACATATACTTATTAAGTAATTATATTAATTGCTGCAATTATTATTAAGAAAGTGTTATTTGCATTACATATAACATTAATTATGAATATTTATATTCTTAGAAAATACAGATAATAAATTATTCTTGTTCTATATATAAAGATTTAATCCAGTAAACTCCGGACATTTATGTCTGAGCGATTCTTGAAAATAAGAAAATCTTATTAACTATTTAGTGGAGGATTTTCTAAAAAAATATATAAAAACTTATGTTCAATGAACGTTGAATAAAGCTCCATGAATTTTTAGAGTTTTTGCAACATTTCGACTAATAAAAAAATTGCGTCAGACATAAATGTCCAGAGTTTACAGGATTCGTACCCAAAAAAC
>QVNZ01006547.1:0-31482 GCA_014825645.1 Pseudomyrmex dendroicus | reverse complement strand
CTAAAGCGATCATCTCCTGCGTGGCGTCCAGAGATTTGCCCTTTGCTAAAATATAATCAGTGTTACTTTTGTCAAACGAACGTCAGAGCTGCTCGAAAATAACAATGTGTATCATGTAAACAAGATAGAGATAAGTAACAAGAGATATCAGTAAGAAACGCAAAGATTTTCCGGTAAAAGGCAGTAAATGCATTCGTGCGATACACGTACATAAATCTTTTTCTTTTGTTCGAGTTTTACGCTCGCTTTCTCTCCGTAACTTTAGTAAAACAGCAATAGCAAAATGATAATGACGAAATTGTAGTTACCAAAGGCTTTCGCGATGGCTATGTGCTCGATAGTTGACACAATCGGTATCGTGAACAGCGTCGTTCCCATTGCGGTGGTCAATTCTAAAAAGTCGTACGTGCGATTTTGAAAGGTTGTGGAGAATGGCGGTGGCGCAAACGGTGGCAAACCCTGATCCATCGGTCCTGTGAAAAATATTTTGTATTTCGAGTACAGTCGCCAATCACTCGAACAATATGTTTCAATCGTATAACACACGTCAACGTGATAGAAAGTAACAATTACACGTGTAATATCGAAAATAATTGTACAGCGAAACAGATTTCCATCAGAAAGATCAATTTCAGTTTTCGACACGACAGATATTAAACTATTAACTAACTTTGACGATTAATAAGCCACATTTATTGTCGCTAATTTATTGCATAGTAATAGGATAAATTTTCTGAACTCAATTCCATAACTTCGAGAACATATCGAGAGAAAACGTCGATATACATCAATGAAACTTGTGCTAACTATACCTACTTACTGCGTCAAATCAATAGAGAAGTTATTTTGATATATTATTAATTATTATTATTATTTAAAAAGTCCTAATGTCAAACAAATTATTATTCGTCTCTACTCACCCGTTAACTTGAAGGGAGTTTGATTATTAACGTAGAAAAGGTATGCCATAACCGTGCCTACGATCACGACTAACGCATTGCGACTTTCACAGTTTTGTCGAGAACAAATACTTGCATCGACGAGAGAAAATCGAAGAAAAATTCGCATAGTTACGTTACAACATACATCGCGACATTAATGCGTCTAAACGATAACAATCTGTTCCTTGTGTACAGCTTTGTGTACATTCACGAAACAGAAAAACTTGAACTTAAACTTGATAAGAACTGAATTTTCTTTTTTGCACCTTGAGCAGAACTAAAACAACGATTGTTCCGACTCCCAGCAAAGTATCTTCGTACCGGATCTCGTGGAGATTGTTGAAGATCGCTTTTAAGGAATCCAGAAAACTCTCGGTTCTGCCGGGAATGCCTAGAAGCGACTTAAACTGGGAAGACGCTATATTGATCGCCGCGGCTGAAGTAAAGCCAGTGATTACTGGAAGCGATATGAAATCCAACAGGAAGCCTTTAAATGAACAAACACTTTAGTCAGACGCAATTTTGCGTGTTTAAGCGCAAATACGCGGTTTGTCAAAGAAATTTTTATATTTTCTCTCAAAGTCCGTCGAAACATACCTAAATGAAAAATCCCTAGAAATGCGATTATGCAACCTTTCAAAAAGGCGATCAGCACCGCTATGTCAGCACCGTAATTTGCGACCAACGGTTGAACCATGGTGGCCATAATGGCTGTCGGACCGATGGTGATGTTTTCGCACGAACCAAAAATGATGTAAATAAACGATGCCATAAATGCTGCGTACAGTCCGTACTACAAGATCATAACACATTGCACGAGATTTAGGTACAGGTGTGTGTGTGTGTAATGCGAAATATTTACGCACGACGACTTTTTTACCTGAGGATTTAAACCGGCAACGGTACCGTAAGCGATGCCTTGAGGCACGGCGGTGAGACCGACCGTGATGCCGGCCAATGCATCCTGCAGGAGCCACGTGGGTTTGTATCGCGGCGCCCAGCCGAGAAATGGAAATCTTCGCGTAACATACTTGCGCCATTTATCTTTTCTGCACCATTTAGCCACTGAAAACAGAAACGGAATATTTGCATCGCTATTTTTCGTTTTTTTGCATTCTCTGAAAAATGTGTCCGGCTTTCCGTTTTTTAAATTAAATTGTTTTGTCCATTCATTTTCCACGGTTTTGTTAAAAAGAAATATTTTCTCGCTGGAAACAAAATTTGATATTAACAACTTGTCGATGTTTTGTTTACGCGAAAAATTATTAAACAGCTAATTAAGATAACAAGTATCGTCTTATAGAGATGTAATTATTATACAGAGATTATAAAGAGAGACAAGACGAGTTATACAAAGAATACATCCGAAGGGATTTATTTAGTGTCGGTTAGCAATTCATTGCTTCAATTTTTTCGCTGAGATCATTCTTCTGGGAACACACATCAACTCAATCTATCTAATTCTTCAATTGAGACCTTGATATGAGAAAATAGCGAGAGCAACATGAATCCCACGAGACTTGGTGACGAAATTTCCAAATCTGGCACGTGCAAATCTGCACGATGTGATTTTTTCTGACAAGAAAAAACGTATGCGAAAAGAGAGAAGAGGCAAAGGAAAAAACAGAAAATATTCCGTTACTTCGTTCGTTACAATAACGAAAAAATAAAAAACGGATTTCTTGTTTACTCACTTGTGCACAGTAGATCGCTGCTTTCTGACCCGGCACTTTATCCGCTTTCGGAAAAAAATGACAGACAAATGCGCGTGACAATATTCCACACGGTTTTTCCCGATAACGGATGAAAATAAGCTAATTCCCTCCGGAACGACTCGACTACCGATTAGCGTTAACAGCAATTAACTCATCCAAAGATAACAGTAGTTTACATAATTTGCTCAGTGAAACTAATTCAGTACATTGAATTTCGAGTTTTACTGCGATCGAAAATAATTTCTGCAGGTTTTTGAAAAGTTACTGATCATAAAATCTAAATTTTTACAAGAGGTTTTTATCTCAAAGTGAGATAAAATATATTTTTTAACGTGCAGATCTGTTGCAACAACAAGAACGAAAAAACATTGTTGCAAACTTTAGCACTTCAGACATGATAAGAAAGATAAAAAGACTAAATTAAAACAATAAGATTTGTGAAATATAAATTTAGTAAACTTATATAGTATATCAGAACTCTAAATGCATGTAAAGAAGTTGTATATGTAATGTATAAATTAACACAAAAGTTTGATATACAACAGACAAAATGTTTCGTATTACCGCACTGTTTTGATAAAGAATAAAGTCAAAAAAATCGAACAGAAAACTCCAAGAAGTTTTAATCGATGTTTATATGAATCTAAATTGCAAACGCGTATTTCAATACTAGTCTCTCAAGTTTTCATTTTTGCTGAACCATGATTTTATAAATTCCAATATTTCCGCGTACGTCTCTATCACTTATCATAGAAATCGGTTAATATTCACGAAGGAATCAATAAAAAAAAACCGTTAACGAGTTACAGTACAGAAGAGGATAGGCACTTTATTTCATAATTGATGCTGGAACACAGCATTTGATTCAAACGCGTCTTTATATTCTGTATACAACACGCACACTACACACTTGACGAGAGTGTCCGTACTTCATTGACAGACGGCCTCGCGCCGACTCGCTACCGTTCGATTTTTTGTAATAAATCACAAGTAACGACATATCGCTAACGACATATCATTGTAGGATCGGCATTATGTAAGCAGCTATCATTCCATCGCTGTACATCATCTCTAATTACAAAAATCTGCTTATCATTAGAATTAATCACTCGCGACTAGCAACACGCATCCAAAGCCGTTGAAATTTATTGTGTCTTAAAGCTTATTTCACAATAATCATAATGAAGAGTATTTTATTATGTAAGAATGTCCGGAGCAACATCTATTCAACTCACAGTAATTTTAAAAGTTTATATTTAGAATTGCAAAGAGTTAAATTAACACAGTAAAAAATATTGTCAATATATTAACGTCTCTCTAAAAATAATTAATGTTAAAAGTTAAGTTTATTAACGACAAAGAAGCACTATTATTTCTTATTATTAAGTAATTAAATACAGTGTAGTCGTACGTAAAATCTCACAACATTTGCACGAATTAAATGCATTAAATTTTGACTTAGAGAATTCAGGAGTTTATCACGCGTTTAAAATAAACAAGCTATTTCTCTTCGACCGTCCCCGGTATTAATTTGATCGAATCGTCGATGCGAAAAAGAAAAGTTCAACAGCGGTTTACGATTAGTACATAACCGATGTGAATTCCGCTTAAATGAACGCCGCACACATTCGGTCGAAGTTACCGCTTCGCGTCGGAACACAGTATAACAGCCGGTTATGGAAACTTGTGATATTGTAGGTTCTTCGCGAGAGAGAGAGAGAAGAGAAGAAAAGAGAGAGCAACGCGTTTCCTCGTTTCTCTCCTTTCCCTCTTTACTTCGAGTACGAACGTGGAGCGTCGATGGTCGTGAAAGGCGGGACACTCGGTTGTATCAAAGCGAAACTCAAGGTAGACTTCGCGCAACGAGATTGCATATTTTGATTACTCATTATGTAATGCCTAGCCAGCGGTTGCGCTTAATTTGTTTACGATGCTATCCGGACTTTGCTTAAATCGCGCTATCTGAGATCACGATAATTTCAAATTCAGCCAACTGACTGATGATAAGTAGTTGCGAATAAGTGAATTAAAGACTTAACAAAACTTATTATAGAGATCTTATCTAAAAAGAAATACAAAATATAAATTTGTACTAAAACATTTATATATATTTAATTATTTTGAAAGTGTTGTATTAAATTATTTTGTAATTTTGCTTGTGATGTTCTTAGTTATTCTCTATAAAAATTCATTTCTTTTATACATATATGTAGATATATTGGTTTTAATAATCTTCTAATTAGAAATTACTCAATTTTATTAAGATTATATCACTTAAAAAAAACCGAAAACGATTTCTACATTTATTTTTATATAAAGAAAAATGCGCAGCAGCGAACATCAAACTTTTTCATAATGCTGGCTAGTCAAGTACACGCTCGTATTGCATCGACTTCTTCAATCTCGTTTTGAAATTGCTCGCGAGTTCTCGACACCTCTCGCTCACACTGTGTGAGCTTCTATTACTCCGCTCAGTTTCTTATATTTGCGCAAAACAAAGCGCGCGAGCGAAGTTGTTCGACGATATATTGAACCTGGCGGAAAAATCCACAGATTCCATAAATCGTGCCCGCGCCGAATACCGTTTCTAACTCGCTTTCTCTTGCGAGAACGAAGTGGACGACAATAAATCATTGTCGACTCGCCACCTTGCGTGATCGCGTCGTTTTCGGGTCGCGCATCACTTCACGGAAAACGCGCGCGCAATGTGCGAGAGAACTCTTGATTTCTTTCCTCTTGTTCTCAGCAGCGACGCGTGTCGCGACGTCGTCGAGAACGACGAAAGGGTGCAACGCCTGCGCGACAACGGTTGTGGGGGATGTATGTGTGTGAGAGTTCGCGGGGTGTCGACGATGAATGAGCAACTGGCGCTTCTCAGTGCCGCGCGAAACAGCGAAGCTCTCCGTCGCGAGACTGTCAAACGCGACAGCATCGCCACACAATCGAGAGAGAAAAAAGAAGAAAGAGAGAAAAAAAAGCAGGAAAAAACGTGCAAATATCTCGAAACTGCTAATTTTATTCGTCTGTCAATGTAGTCAGAGCGATATTTTGATTGATGAATATCGAGTCAAGAAATGTTGATTTATCGATATATGATCGTTGTAATTATATACATACCGGCTTGATGTACATCAAGGAGATATAATTACCTTTTTCATCTGTAATCATTCAATAATCGAACTTATCTTGTCACGTACATAATTGATAGATAAGAAATTTGATAATTGTTTTATTATTGACTTATTGAAATTGCTTGCGCACAAGTGTAGCAAAACTCACGCACTTGCAACTCTTTTACACATTTATTTACTTATTTATTTACTTATGTGAAAAAGTTTTAACTGACAAGTAACAGATACGATGTTTTTTCGTCTTTGAAAGTGTAACGAAAATTTTTCAAAACAATCGTGATATTTATGTACATACATCCGGACATGATGATACAGATCGTTATTTTTTATAAGTAATATTTTTAAAATATGTTGCAAAACATTTTCTCGGTTTACATGTTATTGAAAATTGACGTGAAAGCTTTGACATAGTTGTACATGCGAAGCAACTGAGCGATAAGCAACAGAAAATTTAAATAACTTCAGAACGACGATTGATACGCTTCAGTGTTAGAACGAAATTTTCGACTACGTGAAAGTTTTAATGGCGAAAAGTGATGATAAACAAAAAATTTCCAGCGTCTTCGCGAATTGCATACATGTTATGCAGATTGTTTAACTGTCCGCGCAAACTATTCATAAACTATCTGTACAAACTTGACGAAATGCATTTGTGATTTCTCACTTCAACGTTACCGTGCACGCCAGACGGAGTAAAATTATTTATTCGCTTCAAGCTGCTGCCGTAACTACAAGGATAATCGTGTCGTGATAATTGGTCGCAAAGTGCGCAGAAGAGAGACTTTGCGGCAAGTAATCTCGTCCGAAGGACAATATGCGCAATAATAGACTCACGGTGTAATTTTATATTACGTCGTTAATCATTCCTGTGTGCGTTTCCTCTGGCGGAAAACTGTGTTTCTCCCGTGCGCGATTATGGAGCAACGAAAGAAAGAGAGAGAAAGAGAGAGAGAGAGAGGTCTGCGAAGCAATCAACGAAATTGACGCGGAGTTTGCATTACAATGGCGACGCACAATAAACCGTAACGTGGTTAACAACGAGTGCGACAACGAGACCGCGGCGTCTCCATCGGCGTGAATAAATTCACACGGCGCGGACAATTAAATCTAATAATAACTGGAGTAACGACTTAACGCAATATACGTCGACGACGTTTTGTAGAGTCGACGCACTAATGGGAGAGGAAACAAGGAGATTTTAATCTCGGCGAACGACGGTTCGCGCTCACTTTGTTTTAACGCGCCGCGTTATTTGTCGGCGAAAGAAATTCATTAAGGTGAAATTCGTGTTCGTTCGCTTGCGTTATTCCGCGCGTCGTCGCCGTGATGACGACGATGGTGGGACAAAACGTGCAACAAAACGTAGGGCGGCAGCTGTCGTCGCGCTTGTTTTTGCGATCTCAAAATTTCTCGCCATGAACGTACTGATGTACGTCGTTCAAAACGAATATCAGGATTTGGAGACGCAAAACGCTGTAATGGCACGTACGGAGATCGATTTTGTCGACCAGGACACAACAAGGTAAGCAAGAACACTTTGCGATTTGAAGTACGAGATTAACTGCTTATTATTTGTCTGAATTATTATATTTCGTGTTCATTAATAGTTCATAAATTAACCGTTCGTGGACTGACATCTCCCAGACCCACTCAAAAATTGCGCATCGGTGTCTCTAGTAAAAATTAGTTTTTTTTAACGCTCATAAAACGATCGAAACTATTAGATTTTTTCAATTTGTTTTTTATATCGACGCAGAATTGTTTAAACTTTCGACTCAAAAAACAAAACCAAAATTGAAAAATATTGATTTTTCGCGGAGATGTTTAAGTTTAAAGTCGTGTGGATCTCACAGACTCACAATCAGTCGAATCACTTTTCCAGTCAGTCCAATTAGGGAACATTTCCGAGAGTCGATCCATAAAGGATTCATTTTTTTTGTTTTTTTTTAAACGTAATTATTCATTTTTATATGCGCGTATGTGTTTTATATGTGTGTGTGTGTAAAAGAGAAAAAAAAAGAATAGAAGACATAAAAATATTATTACATATAATATCCAACAGCATGTCGAAAGTAATGTTATTTTATACAAACAAGCTTCTGCGTTTGGATTATTTGCAGTATAAAAATGCTGCGATACAGTGGCTTTTATACTCAAACTCTTTGTTTTTTTTTTTTTTTTTTTTTGAAATTCGAAGAGATACACGTGCTTCTTGTTTTTGTTTATTGGTGAGAGATATGTGATCGCAAAATTGCCTATGACAAGTGCGATACGTTACTTTAAGATTTTGCACTTTGATATAAAATGTATCAAGGTTTCTTTTTTCTTGTTTTTTTCTTGTTTTTTTCTTTTTTTTTTTTTAATTTTATCATTCTCCGCAAAACAGTATCTGACTCGTAAATCTTTTCACTATATTGCTGTAAAAATCCATTAAATAAAATCGCATGCACAATAAGAACAAATAATAAAATTTTATATCCGATAATTAAAATAAATATTAAATGTGTCCCGCGCATAAAAACCATGTAATTACAATAGCTATTACAATATTTCTCAATTAATAAATATTGAATTAATTTTATTAACACAATTAGCTCGCAGTTTTATTTTACCGCGTATAAAATGCCATATGATTTTGACTTGAATTTGGAAAAAGTTACAACAAGAGCGAAAATGTCTAGAGTTTACGGTAAAACGCGCAAGACATTTACATATATTTCAGTTTAATCTCACAGTACTTAAATAATTATCGTTTCCTCCACCTATCCACAGTCAATTACGGTCTCTGTGAAAGATTACGTCGCACATTAGCGAGTCGTCGCGATCGTAAATAAAAATAGTTTTCCAGAGTAAGAGATGATGTTCGCTCTGATATGTATATTTCAGAGTGGGCGATGCATCATGCTCAAGAAAGATACATTACATCGAGAGTACTTTCAAGAGAGATGCATTGTAGTAACATATACTCTACCATTTACGGGGTGGTTTGCCGATTTTATGATTTTCGATCGTGATCAAACAATTGTTCGATCTTTAAACAAGTAAGTCGTTCATGCAAATAAATAGTCTCTGCCATGCATTTTAATTTCGCGCGTAGATTTGTATCACTCTGTGGGCGTGGGTTTTCTTTATGTCAAAGATTATCGCACGTAATAACAGTCCACAGATTTTATTTAGCTCGTCTTTCGTAGATAACTTTCGCAGATAACTTTCGACTCCACTGGTCTCTCGAATTCCACTGGTTTCTCTTCAAATGAATGACATCCGTTAAAATGTCAAATGTGATACGCCTACCACTTGCTTTTTTCACACATGGAGATATCGCGGTGATTTACTTTTTAACGCGAGTGACGGGTACTTGCGCATCGTTGAGTTATCGAAAAAAAAAGAACAATGCAAGTCCGTTCAATTTTAAATAACACCCGGCTAATAGCTTCGAAAGTCTGTTTCCGTCATTCCGGAACTTTTATACATTATCGCGAGACAAGTTCGTTTCATTATTAATATCTTCTGATAAGTAAATGATGATTATTTGCTGTGCAAATCGCAAAAGTAACAAATATTTAATAAGCAACACATGATTATTAATACAATAATGTTAATTCTTAACGTGCTATTCAAAATATTGCATTAAAAGCGCATTCACAATCAATTCGAAATTGATGTATTTGATTATTTGTTGAATACATATACGTACGCTTTATATTTTGCAATTTGCATATTTTTCGTAAAAGTTCTTGCCATTTCTCTACACAACGCGAAAGAAAGAACTCAAATTACGTTTGCTGTAAAATTGCGCTTTTTTTGTAGCACATTTGTACAGGACATCTCGGTTTTGTCTGTAGTAAATATGTTTTCAAATGTCTCGAGTTTAGAATTAATTACTACGGCTAATATGCTCTCCGGAGTGCCGACTCCCCGCTTCGCTTATCCTCGCTACTTCGCTTACGCGGGTTTTCCGCCAGATGAATTTAATTACTACATTTTGGTGAAACAATTAGAATTCAAAGAGCGCGGCGGAAACGCTACACTGATTATCTTGGCGTGGCGTGCAATTAATTCCGTTCGTATCGTTCCAATCATTTTTGTGATGGTGTCGTGCGCAAAGAGTTTCCCGTGCAATCCTTGCGACGGCACGTTCACGTTCTGCATCAATTTGTGATCGAGAAATCTTGAGGATACACGTCTACGATTAGATGAAGATTCGTAACGTAATTGATTTTATTCACGGTCTTTAACATCACATATGTGGCTTAAAATAAAGTGCACTCTAGTGAGAATAAAAGTGATGGGTTTGCCAATTTTGCGCGAAAAGAAAAATCTTGAAAAAAATTTTTTTAAATATTTCGAGAAAACAGATCATATACAATTGTGCTATTTCTGAAAATATGATACTTTTGTTCAATCTTACATTTACTATTAAATCTTAATGTAAACACATATTGATCAAGATTATAGCCAGCATAATTCATTGCATAAATTGACAAAGATCAGCATAAATTGACAAAGATCTATTGCTTTATAAACTATCTATTTTGCAATTTATGAAATGAGGTTTAAGAAATTATATCGTTCAATGACAATATAATAAAGGCAAATGCATAAATGTTGACGCGTAATATCGTAATCAACGGTGGTAATCAATTTGTTTGTACAATAAATATTTATCGATTCGAAAAGTGATGTAATCTGTTAATGAAATGAAATTAACCGCATTAATTGCTTTCGTTATAGTCGCGAACTTTATTGAAGAAAGATCAACATGATGATGACTCAATTAGTAGTTCTGAACTGAAGTTTTTTTCTCTTGATTACTTTTATTATCTTTTAATTTAATTTAAAAAATTAACTTAAAAACTAATTCCCTACACTAATTCCTCTTTTTAGTCTAAATTTCAATATTTTGTATATATTTTCCAAAACGATGTTTTTTTTTTGTGTTATTAAGCATTTGATTTTTCTTACAAAGATATAAAATAATATGGTTCACTAAATATTTGCAAAATAATCTCGATCTAGTGCAATATGTGATTGCAAAACATCAATTGCAAACATGCGCGATGAATTTTGACACGACAGTTTTCGCTTTTTGAGATGTTATCAGATATGAGGATTTGCATTTATGATAAAGATCAACGAAAACCAACGTGATTGGAAAAACTCGCCATTGTGTCATCAGAAATATGCGAAGCCTGTCGGGTTGATTAGAGCGCGAAAAGTTGAAGTTTGACTGTTCTCCCGTTTTTTGAATCCCGGTTTTTCTCCGCGTTCGTGCGACTTCTCATTCGTTTCTCTTAAAATCTATATATGGAGAACATCTGTGAAAATTCACAACCGGAGTTAATGGCGCGACACTGCAAGAAAACGGAAAGTGTACTTACATAGAAAGAACGTACACTCGCGGGACTCTCTTTTTCTTTTGCTTTACAATTTTTCCGCGGCGGGCCGATATGGCTATTGTAATGACTTTTTTAGTAGTGAGAAAACCGAATATTTTAAGTTCATTTAATTAAGTATATCGAGCTGAAACATTGTCATGGATTGGTAAGAACGTTGGTTTAGGAAATAATGCGCAGCGCTTTGCTCAATGTTAAAGAGACATTAATTAAAAACAAAGTTACAACTTTAAAGAGACCATGTCTATTCTGGCGTTCGACAAGATAAAGCGAAAATTTTAAATGTACCTTTTTTTCACGAGAAAAAATAATTTCAAAGAAAAATATTATTTCCCCACAATATTCATTGGAATTCAAGATTGCAGCAAAACATATTTCGAATTATTTGTTATCAATTGTTTATTAATTGGTTTTTCTTTTTTTTTTGACAAGTCTTACTAAACACACACACACACGTTTTCCACTAAATGGATTACTTTATCACTATCGGAAATTGTAGACTGTCATTGAACCACATACATAATGTCAGATATGAAGTATTGCTCACATCCATACATTAGATATTAAATTACTCGAGTCGGAAACGCGATCAAACTTCATACTCGGATAATGAATCGCGATTGATGGCGAGCCGAAGTTGAAAATCTGAAGTTTCGGTTGTCGAAGCGCGATGTGGCGCGATTACTAATTGTCGATAGATTCATTTGGAAATTACATCGGTTCGAACGAAATGCATAATTAAACTCGGGGTCCTATCAGCTCTTGCAAACCGAACCTGACCTAATTGAATCAGGCGGAATACCAATGAATACCATAGAATATCAATGAATCGCAATGTAGGAAGTCGAACAATAAGCATGTAGCGACTATGCAAATATTAATATCCACTACGGTGAACAGATCCAATTTCTCACATTTGTGTGTAATATAAACTTGCTCTAACGCGCAAGAAGCATTCATCATCTTGCTAATAAAGCAATAATTTTCGCTTCGCGTTTATAGAGATGATAAAACATCGTGTCTCAGTGATGGGAAATTTTTTATTTGATGCACGGTTTTTTTTCCATTATTTGTTCGATGTACAGAGAGATCAATACTTTTAGCGCTCAGTGCGGATGTCGTAAATTTTATGCTAGGAAGGGAATTACCTTATCATACCCTCTCATTTTGTAAATCCTCGCCCGGGATCATCGTATGGGATCCTCTCCGATGTGCTTTAAACACGTCGTGTGTTTTGACGTTATTAATATTGATATTCATACTCACAGATGTGAAATAAAACAATGTGTCTATGAACTGGCAAGAAACACAAACCAGACGCGCTTCAGTAACGTTATATAAAAAGTTTGTCAGAGTTTACTTACGTTTTATATTTAATTATATATATATAGAGTAACATTTCTCTTTCTCTCTTTTTTATTAAAGGACAAAAAGAACACGTACGCTACGATTCAGACTCCGCACGTTTTTTTTTTTTTTTTATTTGAGAAACGGAATTAACAGTTTGCGAATGTTATTTAATCGCAAAATCCATTGTTTTACTTTCAACAATGTATTTTAGTCCCGTTTTTACAACAGGAAGAAATCTGCGCGCATAAGTTTACGTCACAGTTTGCACAGATCTCTGGTGAATATTTTTTTTCCGATTTCTTCGCGGCTTTGCGTGGGAAACACGATGTCGAGTTGTATTAATTATTCGTACGATACGCGTAAATAGCCGCGTGTGGGTGGTTTATTTGCGACGGATATTACGCGAAACACACACAGATATGGTACATGGACAGAGCCAAGATGAATCAGACGCCACAGGATTTCACGGCGGGTTGTGTTTCTGAAGGCTTAATTTGTCTTGAGCACTATCTTGACAGGGTGAAAACATCCAGAGAGCGAGATTCCTCTGATGTTTCTGCTCTCGGCGAAATATTTTGTCAAGTTAATACAGCAGATTTATGTCACATTATAACGAGTGATTTATTAATCAAATTTGTGCATTCAAAACAATGCATTTTATTTACTTGTTTAAATAATCAATGGAAAGGATGTTAATATCTCTTTTAACTTATAAGTTTTATAAACATATATAGTTTTTTTAATCTTTATAAGTTTTGAAAATATACGTAGAAATCAAAGAAACAGAGATTCTTTCGCGGAAGAAAGAATGTTATATTTGTTATATCCGGAGTTTAATAAACAATGAATTCTTTCTGCGAAAAAGAACCGAAGCTTGCGTTTGCGAGCTTTCCAGGTATTTTTATGCGCACATCCTTTTTATGCGCATTTCACAAAACAGCAGCAACTATTTTTGAAAACAAATCTTTCAATATAGATTACAAAGAGAGAAGAAAAAAATACCTATAGAAAACAAAACAGTAAAACGTTGCCTGATACATAAAGGTTCGGTTAAAAGATCCATTTCTGAATCAATGGCGCGACGCTCAAAAGCAGTCAAGTATCGTGACAAAGATTATCGAGGTAGTCGAGACAACGGGCGACATAAAATCTGTCGCCGAGAAAACAACTCGACGATTCTTCGTCGAGTGTCACAAGATTTAGTGACACGGATTACATGAGTATTACTTCTCGCGCGTGCGAGAAAAGCAAAAATAATAAATCGCTTTACTTTGTTGCAAGAGAGCAGTCTGTCTGCGAATCGAACGTAAGATTTACTTCTTCGATCGTCTTGCACGAAGAAAGCAATATTTCCACATATATATATATATATATATATATATAACAATACTTATTTCCTTCTTAAAATAAAATACTAAACTACTGACCATAAAAAGCTCAAGATGCTTTCTTGTTATTTTCTTTTCATAACAATGTTACTTTCTCAATAACAAAGAGAAGGGAGAGGAAGAAGACGATCACGTATAAATGTATTTTCGATAGAAAATGTTTGACTTCAAGTCGACGGTAAGATTGCTGCAATGCGATATTGGAAAACTACAATATTCAAACACACGTTCACGATCGTAGCTAGTAAAAACAAAATCTGCTAGCAATCGATGTATAATTTTTATTTTTTTTAATTTTTGTTGGAAAAACGCGTCGCTTCCGAGATTACGTACGTAATCAGTAAAATTTATAAGCGCAGAAAAGAGACGGAGGGCAAATCTGATTTCTCGAATATTTAGACTTATCGTTGGTTCGACGAAAAATCATGTTAATTGGATAAAATACGTAAGCGCAGATTTAGCGCGGAACAAAGCCCTTCCGTCTAAGCGAAGAAAAAGCTGAACCAGCGACGAATAGGTAGGTTATCATTGTGTCAAGCCACGCCGCGTCGTTTCAGCGCAAGAAGATTAACGATGCACGGAAACACGCGCCAGACGAAAAACGCGCGAAAAACATGCGCCCGCTCTTAATAGATGATGAAATATCGCGAGCTTAGACAGAGATATGCGTAGGCGGGAGCAATCCGTTTATGCAGATTTCACTTACTTAGGTTCGGAAATAATGCGATCCATTCTTGCGAGTATATATTTTCCATGTGCGCGCAGCACACGCTTACAGACGTTTCTTAAGTTCCTACTTATTTAATCAAAAAATCGTCGTTAAGTAAAAAACGACTTTTATTTTTCATCGTTATTTTATAAACAGGTTTCAAGATACCAAGAATGTTTGCATTCTAGCGCGAATTGCATTTTTACATTTGCATTATTATATGTATATATATACGAGAATTCGTATCTTTTATCTTTTTCACGCGAAGTATCGCATAATTAGATTAACTTGATGTAATTTTTTTATTATTTCTTCTCGGAAGTTTATTAGTCAAGTTTTATTTTACGCAACCACGCGAACGAATAAAAACACTAAGTTACTATTAATAAACGAGTTTACTATTGTACTTCGAAATTTGTTTTCATTACAAAGTGCTGGCGTACGTAAATATTGGCATTTTCTAAATTTTTGTCGATAAATATTAAAATCTTGTTGTTCTGTTAAATACTTTCCGGAGATGGAAAACATGGAAATTATTTTATATAACAATATATGCGTTTTGTCGAATAATACACAAATATTTCGTGAGAGTTTGTTTTGCAGCTATTTTAATTTTGAAACTTTTTAATATTTACTCTTGTGTGTTACACATTCTCTTAATAATTTGACGTCTTTGAGAGATATATTACATTAAACATACATATTACACGCACATTTTTTTTAATTATTATGATTACTGCAATCTTAAATCACTGTTTAAATAAGCAGTATGACAAAGATTATAGTGACATGTTCTAGGTCTCAGATCATTATCTGAGTTCCTGTATTCTACATGATCCATAGATCATTACACACACATGTGGATCGAAAAAATTCTCTATAGAATTGAAAAAGACATGAGACATTTTACGAAGCTAAAAAATATATTTTTAGAAAGAGTTCTAATTAAAATTATACAAAAAGATCGTAATGCACAGATTCACACTGAAAATACGATTTAAAGCCGCCGCAAGAAACGGAGAAAGCACGGATTCTTCTTGAATATCTGATACATTTATCATAACAGGTTTCTCGCGAAGCTTTCGATAAAAAGTTCAACGATAAGAAGCGATCGATAAAGTAATGTCTCGCCGAAGCTGTGATAAAAAAAAAGTACGTGTTCCGTCGATGAAATTTAATAAGTTTGTAACTCAACCCTGTAAGTGTAATGAAAACGAAAGAGACAAAAATTAAATCGTAGTGTTGAGAAGTGTGAACAAGGAGAAATCTCGCGCAATTCCGTCGATATTACACAATTTTTTTTTCTTTTTTTTTTTCGCATATGAACGCACGTATCGTGAAGAACAATTTCGTATATTATTCGCGACGATGAACCAATATCAGCTCCCAAGTCACGAATTTAATCCAAGGAATACTCAATAGTGCGCTCAACTTACTGCAAAAGTTTCTGCTTTTTCTTACAAGTGACTTATGAAGAGAAGATGCATATCTCTACTTTTGGGCGCGCGCATGTACTTATCTCGCGGAAAACACGCGCGACATGCACCAGAGTCGATCAATTTTTCAATCGCAGTTACAAATATCGACTGACACGATCGTGTAGAAAGAAGGGAGGCACGTGAGATAAATTGCAAAATTTCTTTTGCAACATTTGTCTTATCTGTGATGTGGATTCAAACTCCCTGAAGATCTTCGGGAGTAAGAATGCAAGATCAACACATTCGTATATGTACACATACGCATAAGTAAATGATAAACGCGCAGCTTCCGTGTAGATTAACGTCGCTATCATCGTTAACAATAACAAACGCGCAGCTGTAATAATAATAAAGTAATTATATCTGTACTAGTAAATGTTCGTAGCATTGAAAATGAATTTGAATTACAATCAAATGTAATTCAAAGAGAAAAGATGAAGTTGAATAATTAATAGAATTGAATAGCTCTCACTTTTTCTGTTCCCATTCCTTTTTTCCCGTACCTAATTTTAAACGATTAAAGCAATTTTTTATGTATTCACTGGTGATTAACAATCTCATCGATTAAATATGCCGCGTGACATTAAGAAGTTAAGAAGACCGACTTTTATGATATTGACAATGGATATTTTTAATTTAACATCGTTTTACAGGACAATATTTATTTGTTTAATACATTTTATTAAATACACGACGATAATTAATATAACTACGAATTTATGTATTTAATTGAAATTTAAAAAAATAATAAAGACGAATATAAGAGAAAACGCTGACATGTAAAATTTGCTAAAGATTTTCAACAGATTTTCCGACAAAAAGACGGAACTCAATCTAACGTATCTAGTTTTTTTTGGCATTACACTCGCGTGAGGGTTCGAAATTTCTTCTGCAATTAAAAAAATTCGACGTCGTCTACCCGTTGCAACAGCACGGAGATCTTTTTATCGCGTTTCCAAGTGCCAAAAGTTACAATAATTTAATTGAGCCAATTAGCCAGCAACTGAACATCCTTCTTTCTCCTTAATTAAAGATAAGTGAATTTTTCTTTCGGTGAAACATTTGCGCTATATCCTCCAGTTTTGTCGCGGCCGAGCTTCCGACGATTAGACAGACAGATAATATTATTTTTATGGATAAGATCTTTTCATTTTTATCCCATATCTTTTGCTTGACTGCGAAGGATGAAGCTTTGTTTTACAAAACACAGAGAGAACTTCCAACGTTTCTTTTTGATGTATAAGCGCGCGCCGAGACACATAAGACTTATTTTATAGAAATATATAAAAAAGAGATTAAAAGTAACTTTTATTAAATACACGCGTATTTCACAATTTTACTGAAATTCAAAAGTATCGCAAGCACTGATGTAACATGTGAACACAAGTATCTCTCTCTTTTTACACACTTTTATGCTTCTGTTGAATCTGTCTTTGTAGAGGTAGACAAATTAAAACAGCTTTTAAAACAGCTTTCCTCTATATTTTTATATTTCATATGCGCAAGTATAAAAGCACAATATTTCTTTTGCACATAATTTTATTTTAAACGTATTCTCTTTCTATATACTTTCTATTACAGATATGCTTAAATTCTTTTTGATATATTTATACTAATTTATATACAAAATATAAGATATGTATAGAACACTTCATACACCTTGAAAAATTTGCTAATTTTTTATACAAAATAAACGGATACACAAAATAAACGGATACACGTGTCTTAAATTGCCGTATGTAAGGAAAAATTTAGCTTTATATATCAAATATTTGTGCTACATAAGTGTATACGTATTAATAATTAAGTTGTGTTGTAAATTACGTAAATATATAATAATGTACGTAAATTACGAGTGTTCAAGATAGACACATACCACAACTTAATTATTAACTTAATTATTATACACTTATGTAGCACAAAAACTTGATATTATATAAAGCTAAATTTTCTTTTTAAACACGGCAATTTAAAATACATGTATTCGTAGATACGTTTTGTTCTAGTACCAGTTTACATTTATTTATTCACTCATTATGTGAATACGATTCTTATCAAGAATTTATGGCACCAATAAGATAAAAGACTTTGTCAAGAACTGTCAGAAAATAGAATTCGAGAAATAAAAATGACGCAAATCCGTTGACAATAAAAACTATAATTATTGTTAAGAGAAAATAAATTAGAATTAGATATTTACCTTGATTCAACATTCTTCGAATATGCGCATACAGTTTAAAAGAAATATCGACGTAGATCTGAAGATGAAGTATATCTTCTATATGACCGCGCGATTTTATATTTGGTCATAATATCCCCGCGCACTTCGATCGTACTAAATAAAATATTGTATTTTTGATTATATAATCTTATCGAACTCTCGCACAGATTGTACGTGACAATCGTGTTTATCTCGTCGAACGGGATAAGACGTTAACGTTCAGATGTGTCACTTTCTATTTCGATTTTTCGACGGATTTCGAACGCACACGCACGTTATTATAAGCGACAGCGCATCGATCGCGATTACGTAAATTGAGTGTCGCGGTATGTATTCGCAACTCGCTGCACGTCATCACTGACATATTCGCAGAGATAACACGACAACGACGGGGAGAATGATAAGAAGCTCGCGTTGTCGTTATATATTGAACGAATACATCTTTATTATCGGCACGAAGTCAAGCCCTTTCAAAAGGGCGGTACTAACGCTCTCGGTACTAATGCAATAACGACGTTCAGAGAACTGTATGTGTGGGTTTGCAAAACTTTATCTAGTTTCGACTGCCGAGAATATGGTAAATGGGATTATGAAGATTCGTGATTGCATCACGTTACATTGCGATGCTAATACACGCGCGTCATAAAAAGATCACAAGAGATCTCTCTTTTAACATCCTGAAATTTCTTGTGAGATGACGCACTGGCGCGATCGAATGAGCAAAAAGAGAACTATCTACATAGAAAAGTAACATTTTTAGATTTTAGTAAAAATACAGTAAAATTAATCTGATATTTGATGTGAAGTGAGCTGAAATGTTCACGAAACGTCGGTATAAAAATGACACTAACGCGGTTCAAACCCGAAAAACATCTTTGTATGTTAATACAGTAAAATTGAAGTACAGTAAAATTGAATCGAACGAAAAGTACAGAGCACACTTGAATATAAAGTATTTATTTAAATCTTTCGACGGAAAGTCTCGTTTGAATAAAGTTCGATTGTGGAAAAATATGTTTTTTCGAATGAATCTTTTTTATATTGGATTTTTATCGGAGAAAAGGATCTCTTTATGTCTTTTTTTAACATTGACATCGAAGATCCGGACTTGATCGCGCACTTGTGAATTTAAATTTAATTTTCGCTAACGTAAATTTGTTTGTCATCACTTTGTTGAGAGATAAATAAATTTACTTTGTTTATTTAACGTTATCTTCTTGGAATAATTGGCGGTTTTAACGATGACAATGCGCAATTCCTCTCTTCGTAAAAGTGTATTTTTCCTCTTGCATTGAGGTCAACAAGACAGTAATTGCCTCTGCAAAACGAATTGTCAGGTGCAGAGAAAAGTGGACCGCATAACGTACTAATGTGTCGTACCTCGCTCATTGTCTCGTTTTGCCATTGCTTTGTTTATAATTCTGCTAATTTCTGCCGGAAGTTTAAGCGAAATTATATTTGCCGCAAATGTATCACTTAAAGCGTGCACACGCTCTTTTTCTATCTTCATGTTGGAATAACGGAAGCAACATCTCGTATTTTTCTCATCCTTTCTCTCTTTTTCTCCGTCGGTTGCTCTTTTATAATATACCATATCGTTATATCACGAGATTGACCAGAAGAACTTTCTGGTCTTTTCATTGTTCGCGTTTCTTTAACCGAGATCGAAATGAGATTCCAATTAAAATCGTTAAAAATCAAAACGCAGATATTTACGCCTCTTTGCCGTGAACAACATGTTACACGCATCGTTCCGGCGCCTATCGGCTTTAGCTCTTCCTCTCTTATCACCATTTTAATCCTGTGATATTCTATCACGCGTTCCTCAATTCAGATCTCGTATTCAGAAGAGATAGGTAATCCTCTATTTCGGCCGATCCATCGGCTGAATTCTCGTTTGCGGGGTTAAACAATGACATTTGTCCTGTTACCGTAACCCGTGTGTTATATATCCCCGTGGCTATCTCTCTGTTGCGTTTTATGCGAGTCATGCCGGCTTGTAACAAACGCGAAACAATGGACGGAGCACAGTTACGCTCACCTGTGCTATATATTTTTTACGCGGCAATGCGTAAAAAAACCAAGATGATTTTGATATAAAAATTGTGTGATCTATCTTTTCAAATTTTAATTTTCAAAAACTGGTTTTATATTTTTACTTTAAGTATATTTATATATTGAAATTTGTATTTCCTATTATATAGTCGAATTCAATTGACCATAGAATTCATGAAAAGCTGACAGATGAAGATTCCTGGTATAGTCGTTTATATCCGCGTAATTGGCTCACCTTGATTCAACGGTATCAATTACATTTCAATATTGACATCGGATACAACAAATGGCCTTCAGCAAACGTGCATGTGGCATTGAAGAGTAAAAAATTTAAAATTTCTGTTGTCACGTATATGTCAAAAGAAGTCACCTGTGCAAGTATTATTTCGCCAAAACTCCAGCGATTTAATTGATTCGACTAGTATTCATTACAAAGACAGAGATACACGGAGTGTGTGCGTATATCGAAAACGCATGAAAACACCATCACAGAACGCTATAAAACGTCGTTTATCTTCAAATTCTCGGTCCTCTCTCGGTACGACCATAAATTCCCATCTCTTTTCATCGGCATTCATCCGGTTGAATTTATCACGTGATACGCGCGTACACATAGTCGGAGATCATAATCAACACTTGTTTGTCGCGCGGTAATTTCGAAAAATCTACGGACACTTGACACGAGAAATCATTACGCACTTTTCTGATTTAGTTTTGTATTACGTAAAGATGGCAAGATAGCACAGAGGGATGTAAAAATGTGTTGATGCGTAAAACTGTTTTCATAACGCATTGAGTAGTTATTTTTATGCAGTAAACAACGGTTACATAATGTTATAGAATATTTATGTAACATTATATTAAATTTTTTTTCAAAACTTTACTTTTAATTAAAACACTTTTGTTTGGAGGCATTATTAATCTTTCTAAATAAAATCAGTTTTTTTCCTTCGTGACTTTAATAAGAATTTATTAAGTAATGAAAACTTATTTTTTAAGATATTTCAAGAAGTATATAAGTGTATGATTAATATGTGTAAATAAATAAAGTGTATAACGTATAATAAAGTGTATAACGTATTTGTACAATTATCTAATTTGGTTAACGCTTGTTATCGCAGTTACTCGTGCACATGATAATTGAAATTGTAAGTTAAAGTTTGATATGAGAGCATACGTCTTTTCTTCTCAAAGGTCATTTTATCGCGCGTTAAATCGACTCGACGATTGTCGAGTGCTCGCTCGACCTTGCAGATGATATGTTATTCGGCCGTATTAGCATAAAAAAGTTTGAGCAGATATTTTCTCTGTGTAAATTCGACTCTCTCTCTCTTTTCGTGTTATATCTCTTTTTTTTTTTTTTTTTTTTGTAAAACGCAGACTACAGAACCGAATGATCTCATTATTGACATGCTGCGTTTTACAACGTGTTTACGCAAGACGGAATCTATCGTGAGAAAGTTTGAAAAGTATTTTTTACGAATTCGATTATCGAAGCACAACATCAAGTGTCTATTTTGTCTATCTTTGTTAATTGATCTGTTTGCGATGTTGTTATATTGTAATCCATCAATGCAAACTATCGTAACTGTTGTCGTATACAAACACGTGGCAACATCAACACAAGTTTACTCTTTTTGTTACAGGCTTCTTGGCGATCGCGACGTCGCCGTCGCTTACGAGATCAGCCACAACGAAACCTATCTGAACAACGAAACTCTGCTTTACAATACATCAATGAACGAGGACTACATATTCGACAGAACCGACGTGAAAGTAATCTTCATCACTTTGTACACCATCGTATTCGTCTGCTGCTTCTTCGGTGTGTGTGCTGTATATACAATATTCTCACAATATATATTTTACGCGCAAAGAGAGAAATACGCGATAGAGTTGTGTGTGTACACATTTCTTACGAGAAAATTTTCACGCTTGACGTTTGGGGAGAAAAGGTAGACGTATATATTACACTAGTAATATAAATTCACATATTTATATTAACCGGCCCAGTCAGAGATGCCAGATTCTGTGCTTTGGTTGTAAGAATCGTCACTGTTGTTTATTTGAAAAATGATTTATTCAAATAGTTTATAGTACAAAACGGTTGTATATTGATCGATATTAGAGTAATCACGCTATAACTAGCGCGACTTTGACTGACTCAGTTGGTAAATTTTGAATTGTCCGGGCCTCGGCTCGAGGCCGGTTTATATAGGGATTCGGCCACGGAAAGTTCTAGATTTTTCCTTATTTAGTAAAGGATAAAGGATAAAGGAAGTTTAATTAATCCCCCTCAGAGTTACAATATTTTTCAACACTTCTACAATCCATTTATATCCACGATCCATTCGGAGGCCCGATTCAGTTCGCTTTTAAAGAGACCGGCCCGGAAAAATCCGACGGTGTGGATTCGAACTCGGGACCTCTCACTCGCAGCCCTCGCACTCAGGCCGCGAAACCACTGGGCCGGTCTTCCTTATTTAATAATGTTCTAGAATAATCTAGATTCGGCTGCGCGCTAGAGCGAGCACTTCCTGCGTCAAAAATCGCCTTATATGATAATTAGTATTTCGAAGGGCCGACGGTGCGTCATGGTTTTATCGTTAACCGTCGGACTCCAAGATAAACATAGAAAATTCTAGAATCTACGCGAGACTAAACTAGACAATGGTCACATGGTAGCATGCGATAGCATTGGAAGGGATGTGTACACAACGTAAGTATACGGTAGCTTTGTGCGCATCCCTTCCATTGCTACCGCATGCTACCAAAGCACAGAATTTGGCATCTCTGGGCCCAGTGGTTTCGCGGTCTGAGTGCGAGGTAGAAAGATCTTGAGTTCCTGAATCCACACTTTCGGATTTGTCCGGGCCGGTTTCTTTCAGTCGAATTTACCGAAATGCGAACTGAATCCGGCCTTCAATCAGCCTTCCAGTTTGAAGGTTGGGCGCTAGGCTTAACCTTGCCCCGTAAAACTTGTATCGTTACGAGGCTGGAAGGTAAACTTTAGAGAATGTCATAACGCCACAAATCAAGAATTTGTATTGTTCATGTATAATTATTTCTCTGAGGTTCTAGTAAATTCTCGGCTGTAATTACAGTAGATATAATACACATAATATATTCTTAAATGATTAATTCTTTCATTCCTAACGCCGACTTTAGTCGGCATGCGAGAACTGTGTATACGACGACCGGTGAAAGTAAAGTGTCCTTTTTTTTTTTTTTTTATTGTCATTAATATAAATAACTACATTACAAACCACACTGTTAGGAAAATAAATAAATGTTGATCAACGCTTTGCGCTACTTCCGAATAAGTGTTGCAATGTGTATTAAATTTTAAAGCGATATAAAATTAAAAATTAGCTACTATCAATCAGAGATAGTAATGTGTATCGCTTTAAATGTTTCTCTCTATGTTCGTGTGCAAGTAAAAAATCTCGTAGAAAAGTGGATCTCTCTCTGTTATCTCCGCAATTTCCTCGCGTAGCGCGGCGTTAATCTCGGCGCTAATTCGCGGCGAGTTTAATCGACACGTCTATTTGAGAGGTAAGACTTGGTGTTTTATTTGAGAGTTCCAAAGTCTTTTTTTGCTTAACGAGACGCACTAGAAATATTCCGTATGTTGTCAAGGTAATTTTATTTTCTTAGAGATGTCAGCCGGTGGATTTTCGTGAAATTACCATTAGACTATCCGATCGCGTGTAATCTACACGAGAGCATTACTAGAATGCTTATGAAAACGAGTGTCGTAATTTGTCGGTTTTAGCCGGATAAATCGAATAAATCGTCGATATACACGGGCTTGCGCTAAGTACAGGCTCCAATTATTTCTAACAATGCCAGTTATCGCGAGACGATCGATATTGAACTGACCCGAAATATTAAAACGATACGTCTATAATTTAATCCTGACAGAAACTTCGTTAAGAGTTCGAGAGAGACTTTCAGGCTCTTCAAATTACATTCGCGAACTCTTTGGCTAACAAATAATTGATTCACAATTTATCATTATAAATCCGTATTAGATTATCCGTATTAGATTATAAATCATTATCGCGTCTGTATAGACTGCGTCTAAACTGCGAATAACTGTATTGTTATTAGACTAATTAGACGCTTCGTGGAGAGATCAACAACTAAATCTCACATATAGCGCTGTAACTCTCGATTTAATAATCGTGGAAGATTAATGATGCTTGTGGGCGCGGTTGCTCGATTTAGAGAGCAAGTGAAACATGATGATGCGGTTACATGATCGCATGCGCATAATATTACTGCAATTGACGGGAGATATTATCGTAACAAGCAAGAACGCGGAATAATAATTTGAAAATATCATCGTCGCGAGATTTGAGAAAGATGTTTAAATTGACAATTATTGGGTTTTTCAATTCAACAACAGCCATCGCTATAGTAGTGTGCTAACAAAATATATACTCCAAATACCTTGGAGTAAGTTTTTTGCAATCTGTCAAAAACTTTACTCGATGTAGGACGTCTCGTAAATAACACAGCTCCAGTTTGTTAGAGGCAAAGACGAAGTTGAACGGAACGTCGATCCTATCCTCCAAACGATTTCTTTCGCTGAAATTTATGTCCTCAATAAATGCCAGCGCGTTCGACATGATCGCGGTTTTGGATAGTCCAGACACACGAGAGATAAATCTTAACAGAATTCTGTAACATGTAACTTCGATCCCGAAAATATATTTCTCACAGATGAAGCTGTCAAATCGCGCGAGCGATTACTACTTATCGAATTGGCACGAACTTTCGCATAATCGATTAAAATGTGTCTAGAAAAGTTTTGTTTTCGTCGGACTAAAAATCTAATTTTTGTAAAATAAAAAAACAAGTTGTCAGATAAGTTTAAGAAGAATGTTCTCTTCAGCTCGGGGAACGTAATTAAAGCGCTCACGTCGTTTGTTGGGAAAAGACGCTCTTCCCTGTGACAGTATTTTCCGAACATGCGGTTTCGAAAACCAGAAATTCCGGGCACGTGTCGTGCTGTTCATCGTTGAATGATTAAATATCTCCTATCGAATTGCGAGCGTGCTGATGCGGTCGTTTACTTTTCTTGTAATTGTCGCGCCACAAGAGCGGATAATGATGGTGTGTCACCGCGACACTAGCAATCGATAATTAAATCGAGTCGCCGTATCTCATTAAAAAGACGACTTGAGTGTCCGATATTTGAATCCGTTTTTGTTATCTATTTTTTTGAGAGTTTTAATAATTTTAAATAATTCATATTCTTAATTATTTAAGAAAAACCGTGTTGCATTTTCGGAAGTATATAATCGTAGAATTTTATTCTAATATTATTTCTTACATATTAGCGTGAGTTTTTGTTAACGCACACGTCAAAACACGTCAACAGTTATTTTTCTTTTATAAATTGGTAAATAAAGCAAAGAGAAAAATAAGAAGAGTTTGTGCACGGAAGAAAGTTTTCAGATCCTTAAATAATCATTATCTGTAATTATCTCGAATTTTCGCATAGTTTACCGTGATTATTCCCGCGTTCCAATTATTCTGAGCTTAGTGCCTGGACGTATCGTCTTGTATACATTCTACTACAGCGGAAATGCAAATACTCGTCGTTGCTGCGATAAATTCTGGACGTGAACAACGCGACAATTCTGCACGCGTTGCTCACACACAGGTACACACACACACACACACATACACACACAAAGTTAAATTTCAATGTTTTTCTCCCACTCCGGCTAGTTTTATTTCGCACTCTCAGCCAAGCGATTCTACCAGCTTCTTTTTCGTTTCGTAATTCGCATGACGATGCGACGGTACGAGCAAATTGTTCGATCGAAGTCGAGCAACTTTGAGGTCTGCGTTATTAGGAAGATTTGTTCGCTATAAATCTACGTGCCGCACTTTATTTCTCTTATATCGCAAAAAAGTCGACTTTGGTAAATCTGTAGAATAAGTTTGAAATCAGAGAGAAGCCGGTAAATATTTAGAGAAAAACTGATGTATTAAATGTTCGATAAAAACAGATGAACAGAGTAAGATATTTTCTCGTTGAACTGCGAATGAAATTTCGTTGTAACACAGAAAACAGTTTGTATTTATTTATTTCAATATTTTTATTTAATACTAGACGAGAGAGAGAGAAATAGAATTTATGTAGCATTGCAGAGATATAGCGTACATTTATCATACGAGTCGTGATGTACCCGATTTACTTTCCAGAGAGATATATATATATATATAATCTGTCGTTAATGGTAAGCAGAAAATCGACATAACGCGACCATTAACCTAATTGGAAGCCCGTAAATCCAAGTGGCAAATAATTCCACAGTGACCAACTATACGGTTTAACCTATTACATATAGTTTATCCTATTATGCGTTATATATGATATGTGTTACGCGATAAAATAACATTTCACAGCAAATCTCAATCTAGTTACGGCGAAGAGACGGAAAAAGAACAGCAAGTTTGCATTGGCACACACGGCATGAAATTAGTTCTCTAAACGCATCTAACGCGTGTGAAAAATTGAATGTGCATAAGTAAAATAAATTTTTATTTGTCATGTTTTTTTATTTGAACTATGTATAATTTAAGAAACACTTTGGTTTCTTTGGTATCTCAATAACAACTGAATATTATGAAAAATTTGTATAACATTATGAAGAATTCATAATGTTCAGTTATTATTGAAATACCAAAGAAACCAATGTTTCTTAAAGTATACGTAGTTAAATAAAACGATGTTATAAAGAGAATAAAGTTATAAAGAATTTATAACTTTCAGTTATCATTAAAACATCAAAGAAACAAGCGTTTCTTAAAGTGTAAAAGTAAATTAAAACACTGTTTCTTAAATAAATTCTACATTAATCATTTGTTGAAATAAGGTTCCGTTCAAATATATACAATGTAGAAAGACGCGTAAATATTATTTCAATGTAGAATCATTCGTTTTGCGGCTGCCAAGACTTCTTAAGACAACCGATTTAGATATATTAAGTGCGCGGCGCGAAAGAAACAGCTATTCATTATGTGTACTTAGTGCTCTTTTAAGCTATTAATAAAAAGCAATTTTAATTAATGAGAAGCAAATAAAAACGCTCGAGAGACACACTCAAACGTGACGAAAAAAAATGGAGAAATCCTTCAAACACATCTGATTACATTTGCTCATTTTACATTCCTCGACAACATTCGTGATCTCTCTACTTCCAAGAATTTTTGCCTCTAATTATTTTAAGTACTTTTTGAAAACAGTATTTGTCACAGTCTTAATACGTTATAATTTTCTCTTCAACCCAGATTTCTAGCTTTTTGTTTCACTTTATACAAAGGTCGCTGTTTGACAATTTCAAAAAATGATTATCTATCAAAATCCGTTACTTTGTTTATTTATTTAAAAAAAAACTAAAACATTTGTAAAATAATCAGATTTTGATGAAACATTCTTATCGTGTGTGTAATTCGAGTAATTAATTGGGTACGTTATTTAATATATTTCGGAAATATTTTTAACTGAAAAAAATATCTAAAACACTCTCTAGAGAAAATTAAATTGACTGTGCATAAATTCCTCGTATCGTTGTATGTCGTTTTAATAGATAGCTCGTGTGCGGAACTTTCGCTTGAAGTTGGATTAAAATGATATCCGCGTACGAAATACAGAGTATGAAAACTGTCCACATGTTTCGCGAGAACTTCCGTCCATCGGAAACAAGTTGGAAAAGCCAATAGCTGCAATCTCTCGTGTAATAGTCGCCGGTGGGAATAGAATCGGCAGCGAAGAGGGAGAAATTCTTTCCCTGGACGCGGTAATAATCGGAAAATAATCAATGTTCCGCCGGCGCGTTCGATTTTACGCTCATCCACAATTCCGAGCACGGTTACTGCTTCGAGAGATTCTTACGGACTCTTTTCGGATGCGCTCGATACATCGAACCCGATCGTAAGAGGTAAGATTCAACAGAAAGAATAGAATACGATTCTTATATGCGAGTAACGTCGTCTGTCCCATGTTCAATATGCTTGTCTAAAAGTCTGTACTTTAAAGGAGAAGTTACAGTAACTGTTCTTTTCTCAGGAAAAATCCGAAGTGGTACCAGAGCGCAGTCGTGCATTTTCCAAATAATTGAATTAGCGACAGAAATTTCTTTCTTTGGCGTACAACTTCTATAAAGTAACTAATTAAGAAGTTTAAACATACTTTAACTTTTACCTTTTCATAAGAGAGTACATTAAAAATATTTCCGGAAATTCGTATCTTGATATTTCGTGATCTGAGACGCGTATTAATATATGTGAAACTCAAAGCAAAGTTGGATAATTTATACTAATAATAAGAAGAGAGAGAGATATGGTTGAAGGGTAAATCGGATTAGAGCTCGGAACTTTCGTCTCAGAAAATGTATGAGAATGGACGATACAACCGGTTCCTAAAAGTGTAATAAAGAAAGTTAAAATAAGTAAGAGTTAAAAGTGAACAAGCGAGAGGAAGAGAGAGAGAGAGAGAGAGAGAGAGAAATTTTAATTTAGTTTGTTTTAGATTTTTTTAAAACACGAGTTTATGGTTTGCGAGATAGATACGACAGACGCGTGCTATTAATTATCATGAGAATTCAGCGACTTATTTAATATCGGTCATAAAGTCTATAAAAGATCGTATCGGATGTGATATGTCTCGGAGTAAAGCGAGGAGGTGGTCAAAAAGTAGCGATCAGCAGCATCTCACTGCGTCAAATATTGCGCCATTCGCTGGGTTTCGATCCTTCGCAACATAAACGAGAGAATGCTTTCTTATTATTACATTTAATTAGTATCCAAGAACAAAGACTCACGGGCCAATTTTTTTCTCCGTTAAGTTCATTTATTTTCCGCTAGACAAAAAAGTGTTCCTTCATTATTAATGTCTATCGTTATAATGTCGTCTTGCCGAGCAGCATTATTTGTAATCAGCTTTTTTAATCATCTCTTTTCGATGTCAGTCACAAATTTAAGGAATTTTTGTTATTTTTTTTCGGAAACTATGACGATTAAATTTTAATTGTGAATTTAGCAATTTACAAACAAAACACAGTTTGAAACAAGCGCATGTAAAACATTTTTTACATCTTGTCATGCTTGTAAAACTCTCGCTAAATTGCAGTAATAAAAACACATATTTTAAATTCTAGATATATTTTTCACATAAATTTTACAGAAGTAAAATCCAGAGATAAATTCATGTGACATCAAATGTAAACATCAGTAGAGTGATTTGTAGTTCAGTACGTTCTTGTGTATGTAATCAAATTTTCTCTAACGCAAACTATAAAAGATGTACATAGATAGTCTTGAATCTCTTGGAGAAAAGAATGTAAAGTGATTTATATTCAAGTTTATCAAATAAAGATTGTTGAAAGATTAATAAAGATTTGAGATGCACAACATCATGCTGAATCGCGTTGAACTATAACGGAAGAAAAAACAGGAAACGGAAAACGAAGGATTCTCGAAGTAGAATAAGAGAATAAATCGAACGTTACTTTGCGATACTTTTTTCGGCGTCTCTTCTTTCCGTCGCAATACCGTGATTGTTGAACTCTCGGTGATTCTCTTAATAGAAAAGACGCGGTTCCGGTCTTTCTCTCTTCTTTTATTTCACCGATATTATATCTTGACGAAAACTACCTTACGATATAACACGCGTTCTCTCTTTATCTTTCTTCCGCGTAAAGATACTCCACTATAATCGGACTCTCCGCTTTAAAACGCGCTCGCTCTTTCTATTCTCTACCGAATATTATTTTTAATCAGACGTAATAATAATTTTTAATCAGACGTATAATTTTTTCCTTTGCTCGGCATGTTTTGCGAAAAACGTCTGCATAATCAGATGTTTCCGCAAATATTTTTCAAAATTCCATCAGTTACATTTAGAAGACTTGGCAAATTGAAACGGTAGATATTAAAAATTACGGTAAATTTATACTAATTTGTGCACACATTATTTTTTGTTTAGAGATAAAATTTTTCTTTTTTCTTCTAATATGTCTGTCTCTTACTCTCTTTTTTGTTAATATAAATGAATGACGCGCGATTTGACACTAGTTTTGTAGAATATATCGATACGATTGACTATGTTTTGAGAAATGTGCGCAATATTTTTCATGCATTATGTTCGAAGTGTTATGGCACAAATTAACTCAGTGAATAAGCTACACAAACGCGACCTTGGATTATCACGTGACTTGATAATCAGATTCACGTTGTAGATTCGTGGAGACCATATTCCCGAGCTACCTCGTATATTTACTGTCAAACGGAAAGGTTGTTTCGTGAAAAGCGATTTAACTCGCGCGAACGCATACCTCGTCCTGTCTGCTGAAACATTCATGACGTCCCGTAGTTGCGGGACAAATGTAAGATACATACGAAGGATTTCGTGTCTTTTGTCTCGTGTAACATCGGGAAATCGCGAGAAAAATTTTCCCCAAAAGTCCGTCAAATAAAAAGTGCGATGGGTGCGAGACAGTTCTCAGGACATATCCGCGAATGGATAAATCGTGTTACCGCCACGTTCTGCTGACCACGCGACTCAGAATCTCTCTGATGGTGAACCGCGCGTAACCCAAGTGCAAGATGTTTAACCTCACTGACAACTTTTTCGAGAATCTCAATTTTTATACGGAATTTTTCCGTGAAACGAAATCAGTCTGAAAAAGCGAAAACGAATGTGAATTAATAATAACGTTCTTTTATTATCCAAAAATATAAAATGTTAAATTTAATGAAATATGAAATACATATTATGACATATATATGTTAGAAAGTGAGACGTGTTAAATTACTGTCGGACAATATTATGTATCTTAAAATTAGATCATAATTTATAATTAGCAATATACAATCGCGCATAGCGCTAATTAGGCAGATGTGTAATATATATTTAATTGTGTGCGAAATGCTCATATTTTGCTGAAATTGTTTAAGAAAACAACAATTTATATACAGCACAGCGGCTTCTTTTATATAAATGTGCGTTTTTCATATCCTCATAAATAATAGAGAGTCAGAGTAAAGATGATTTTATTTCTGGAAAAAAAATGGCAGG